>BCFW01000001.1:3902974-4014173 GCA_001599015.1 Apiotrichum domesticum | reverse complement strand
CCCTAACCCCCTAACCCCCTAACCCCCTAACCCCCTAACCCCCTAACCCCCTAACCCCCTAACCCCCTAACCCCCTAACCGAGGGGCCAGATGGGCCACTCAGCTTCAATGAGATTGGAAACTTGTCCCAGGCTGATCATGTGTTTTGTCTGTTCCTCAAAGGCAAGCACTATGAGAACCTTGTAGTAGCCAGCCAGCTCCAGTAGAAGTGATGCAAGGGACCCATGTCCCATGTGTCCCACTGTCCCATGCCCTTGGACTGCTCCATGATTGTCCCAGAACTGTGGGACATGTGTCTCAGGAATGTCCCAGAATGCCTCACTGGCATCAGGCAAGTGTCCCCAAAATCCCCCAAAAAGTTGTACCAATGTCCCAGAAAAATGGGACAGATGGCTTGTGCTACTTGCCCAAATGTCCTACAGACCCCACAGAAATGTCCCACAAATCACCTCACGTGCCACCAAGAAATGGGACATACCCACCCAGATGTCCCACCAGAATGGGACAGAACCAAGAAAAAAAAATCTTTCTAAGTTCTTTTGCTAAATGTCCCGGTTTGTCCCAACCCCCTGCGGGACATTGGCCGGGGACACCTTTTCGCTCACTGCTCGACAACGAAGCGACCCCTGCCCTGGGGTTTCAGATATGTCGTAGGACTCCATAACCGCTATCCAGGCATGCAGAGAAAACGTCTGAAAAGTCGTTCCTTCCCACCCCCCTTGGGCGGGAACACCTCTATAACCCCCTAACCCCCTAAGGGCTACAACTTTCGTCCAGGCCCCTGCACATGTTAACCCATCCCCCCACTTAAGCATTATGTAAGACCACATGGATTCCACCCAGTCAGCCAGGGCAAAATTGGCCATAGCTCAGTGACGAGACCACCTACCCTGCATCTGCCGCCTGCCCCATAAAGAGGTGGCTCAGGGCTATCTGGGACATGTTTCGGATTCTCGTTGCACACTCTAGTTGCGAAAACCCCCAAATGGGGAACCCCTTGTAACCCCTAATGGTGATGCGTGTTATGCCACGTCGTGCCAAGACATTTGATAACACAGATTTTGGCTCCTGTCTGTTTGATCTTCCCCATACTGTTGCAGTGCATTGCAAACGCCGAACACAGTTCAGCTGCATGGCAGCCGAGCTTGGCAAAATTCACACAGCCACACACTGGTGATGCGTGTTATGCCACGTCGTGCCAAGACATTTGATCACACAGATCTCAGCCCCTGTCTCATTGATCCAGCTGACACCTCTGCAGCACAAACTGCATGGGGTACAATGCACAGCTGCATGGGAGCCGAGCCTGGCAAAACTCACAGAGCCACACAATGGTGATGTGCCTTATGCTGCGTCGTGCCAACACATTTGATCACACAGATCTTGGCTCCTGTCTGTTTGATCGTCCCCATATTTTCGCAGTGCATTCCAAATGCCAGACACAGCACAGCTGCATGGGAGCAGAGCTTGGCAAAACTCTTGGAGCCACAAGATGGCAATGCAGTGTATGCCCCATAGTGCAAACACAATCCATGCAGTAAATCTCAGCCCCTGTCTGTTCGATTTTTCTGATACTGTCACAGTGCATTCCAAATGCCAGACACAGTTCAGCTGCATGGGAGCCCACCTTGTACGTGGAGGGTCTGGGAGGTCAGTTGGTGGGTGAACCCATGAACAATCTCATATAACATGCATGCATGCATCTCGATTTCACTTTTGTACATATCACCTCAAAACCACAATCACAATCAGTTGTCTAGGAAGCACCAAGCTGCTGGACTGGTTGTGGGGCCGAGGAGGTTTTCATTATTCCTTCTTTCCTTCCATCTCTCGCTTTTTCCCATCTCTCGCTTTTTCCCATCTCTCGCCTTCTCCCACTTTCTCATCCATCCACTCACTACTCACTTCTCACTCGCCCGCGCCGTCCTCTTCGCTGTCGTTTTCGCGCTCGACTGGATCTCGCACGCACTCGCACTCGCGCACGTTCGCGACTTGCAGTCGCTCTACCGCCGTACTCGAACGCTCCGTCGCGCTCGATCCCTAATATCCCTCTGCTTTTCATTCCACTCTCTCTCTCACCCTCGCATTTTTCATCCATCCACTGACTACTCACTTCTTACTTGCCGTCGCCGTCGTTTCCGCGCTCGACACAATGTCGCAGGCAGTCGCACTCGCACACGTACTCGCGCTACCGCCGTACTCGACCGCTTTGTCGCGCTTGATCCCTAGTTTTGTTCCCGATGCCCGCGGCAGAGTCCCTTGTTCGTCTCGAGTGCTCGCGGCAGCGTAGGTCGTCTGTCTCGAAGCCCGCGGCCTACTGTGTCGTGCGCCCTCTAGTTCGCCGTCTAGTTCGCCGTCTAGTGCGCCGTCTAGTGCGCCGTTGGTTGCGCCGTCGAGTGCGCCATCTGGTTCGCCGTCGGTTGTGCCGTCGGTGGATGCGTCGGTGAAAGCGTCGGTGGTTGCGTCGAGAAAAGCGACGATGGATGATTGTACGGTGTTAAAACCGTCGCCACCGTACGTGTTGTCTTACAGCGTCACACGGTGGTTCCGTCACTGTCTTGTAACATCGCGGCAGTACAGTAGACGAGCTCAGTCATCGACCTTGTACTGCTACTGCAGGGGACCACATCTCGCACGCTTATCCTGATCTCGGACTGGCAATTATTTGCTGGGTGCCCCTCGGCAACTGACATCGGCGTTTACAGAGCCGTGAGGGTAGATTTTTGCCTTTTGAGCCATGCATATCTCGCTGTTCTCGTTCTCCATCAAAATGCCAAGCATCACAGCCGTGATAGTCTGCAAGCACATGATGCACTAGTTTTTGAGGGTCATAACAGGCGGATAACATGAGATCCATCGTCTCCTCTTGACCAGCAACAGACTTGAGTACCCGGCTCCGGGCCATGCTAGCGGCATTGTCAATCGACCTTCCCAAGCGACAGACCGTTGTTTGTAACCCACCTTCGCTACATCAACACCCAACGAGACGATCACATAGACAAGGGACCCAGGCGGCACCCATGATTCTGACAGGTTGGATGCAGCTTGACCCTTGGGGCATCGGGCTGTCACGGATTGGTGACGGGAGGCCCTTTTGGTTGGTTTCTATGTGCCTCGGAAGTCATGCGAATAGCAAACAGCAGCTTTATGTCAAGAGTGGCGCGGTTTGCGACGTTGTCTGTCTCAAAGCTGCGACTCCTGAACCACCCTTTTTCTCCAGACGGTGCTGCCTTGAGAATGCAGGCGTTAACCTCAAGACAGCGTAATGGACTGCATTAACAGGGCACACATAGTATCGATGCCGTTCGCGGCCGGACAGGGAGGCTGAGGGCCTAATCCGCCGAGAGCCAACAAGGACCGCCGTTGAAGCTGGACGCTACGGGCACGTGTTTCGTGATGGCCTCCTGGTCCTCATTATGGCCATCCTCACAAGGAGCCAGTTTGATCTGCTTTCGGCCGCGCTCGTTCGGCTCCCCAAACACGGTTATGCAGCGGTCGGGGTACTCTTGGCTGCGAATGCGATTGCCGACGCGATGGAAAATCTGGTTCTTACCCCCGTGACACTCCCACCTGCGGTCAGCGAAGGAGGGGATGAGACCTCACGTGTGCAGCCAATCGGGGTTGGGAGCATCAATGCACCAGTGGGTGCCGAAGACGATGCCGCCTGGGGAATCCAAGTCGATCGGAGCGGCAGGAGACGGAACACCTAGGACGCTGGTCAGCCCAGCACAGGTGACGAGAAGGGAAAAAAGCATGTTGTGGATGTGCTGCAGCGATGTTTATGCGGGTTAAACCGCTCAGTCTCACCTGTGCCCTATCTATATATACTACTGGGTTCCAACGATACACTCACAGAAGCCCTGTCCATTCAGGCCATTCAGCGATGGACTTGCCGCCGATCTGTAGACTACATGACCGTGTCTAGCCTGACGACGGATGCTCAGACTCTGCTCATGGTAACGCAGACGCGTTCCCGCTATGGGAGGTTCATCCATGTTCTCTTATTCTGCTTCAAATGTTCTAGATTGACCTCTTTGGTCAGGGCTCATAGCTCAATAGCCCGTTGACATGGCGACAACACTATGACGGATGTGACGCAGTAGGCACCCGAGGACCCAGCGCGCCGACCCGCTGAAATCGGCCAACATTTCTCGAATCTCCGAGCCGTGTGATTGGATGACAGACCCGGCTGCTGGCAGATCACCTGCATGACGTTCAAAGACACTCTAAGCTTTTGCAGTTTTGGAAACCATAACACAGTGATGGGATTCCCGCAACGGTTTGGCTTGGCTCGGCTTTCAGAACCACCTGGGAGGGAAGTGCCTCGCCGTGATATTTAGCCCTTCTGCTCACCATTACGTCGATGTTTCAAGTTGTCTTCACTGCGTGCGCATCATCTGAGCAACCCCAGCAATAGACTCTAAAAAGAAAGTCTCTCACCGCTTGATGTCCGTCGAGTACCTTGGGGAAGCAACGCGCCGCCTAGCCTCGCCACCCAACGAGGCACCTGCGACCGGCACGGTGGCGCCCCGATCGACTGGCAACACGCCGCGCAGGAGCACTTAAGAGACCAAGCGTCACCACGAGGCTATCGAGCGGCCCTCTCCGGATGATTGTCCAGGCATGAACGCTGCATTGGCCCAGATTAACCCCACTGCGACGCGGCCTTCTTCGACGCTGTCGAGGCAGCGCTTTCTGAAAGGAGGTGTGACTTCTGTGCATGTGGAGCAATGACGTCACGCATCACTTTGCAGGCTTTGCGGAATTCGAATATCCATCGTGATCCATCGGAAACTCTTGCGCATCGCATCCATCGATCCGCTCAACCTTCATCTCGACCATTTCATCAAGACATCCATCGGAAACGGCGGGAGACAGCACTGCCAATTCTTTTAATAGCTGCCCTCGAGCATTCCGGCGGGCTCACAGACGCGCCTGAAACACTAAACGCACAGTTGCTGTTGACAAAGATACACGAAACAACACTTGTAACAGGTCGTGCACCATCCCATAGCGTCGAAACAGCAGTGGGTCCGCGACCTCTCCGCCGAACCGCTACTGTGGAGCTGCATTCATCACCCAACGGAAAACATCTCTGAGGATTGACGCTAGCTTGCTTGACATGCGACGCGGTAATGGTCAACCAACGGAAGACATTCCGGCGGATTGACGCGAGCTTGCTTGACATGAGACGCGGTCAACCATTGCCGCGTCGTTCTGAGCACTGCTGCTTAGCACGTCCTCTGTGTATCATTGATGGGTCCGAGGCTGCATGTCACAGCAGCAACTGGGCCTTTGGAAAGGTATAAAAGGCCGAGTTGCGGGGGTCAACTTGTCCTCATTCTCACCAAGACACCTTCGACAACACCACAAGCAACATAATCATAGCACCATGAAGTTCGGCAGCCTCGCAGTCGCGGCCCTCACGCTTGTCTCGAGCGCCTCGGCGTACCTAGTAACGGGCGACAACCTCAACTGTCGCTCTCTTCCCGGCACGAGCCACCCTGTCATGAAAGTGTACAAGAAGGGGCAAGATGTCAAGATCACATGCCAGACGAGGGGTCCCGTCATCGACAACAACAACATCTGGGACAAGACCAGCGACGGCTGCTTTGTTACCGACCGCTACGTCAAAACCGGCAGCACCAACATGATTATGAAGGACTGCAACCCACCTGCTCCTCCGCCCAAGGGCAAGTCTGCGTACCAGGGCCCGATCACGCGCCAGGAGATCCTCGATCGCGGCTACTTCTGGGTCAACAAGCACGTTCCGTACTCCATGTCGCGGACCACGGGAGACCCCCAGGGAAGGCCCTACCGCACTGATTGCTCTGGCTTTGTCTCGATGGCGTTCCACTCTCAAGCGGAAGGCCGCAGCACCGTTACGCTTTCACAGATCGGTAAACGCATTCAGTGGAACGAGCTCAAACCCGGAGACATGGTCGGCACGATCGGTCCGGGCACTGGTGGCGCGGCGGGTCACGTCACACTCTTCCTCTCGTGGGCAGACAAGGCGCACACCAGGTACAACACGCTCGAGTGCCGCGGCGGTGCCGGCTGCGTCAAATATGCGCGCAACAAGGGATGGGGCGTCGGTGGATTCACTGCCCAGCCCTGGCGCTACACCAAGGTCGTCGACTAAGCGAGCGACAGCAGGGTTACTGGCTGAGCCAGTGCCAGATCGTGAACACTGCGTCGAGTGCTGTAGGATGAAGAGATGATGTTAGTTAAACCAATCAAACTAGTTTGTAACCGATGAATACATGAAGTTGCGCGAGCACCGAGGGAAGCGGGAAGACTGGCTCCGATGGTTTCGATGGGCTTGTATTTCGACCTGCCTACCCCATCGCGGATATTGACACAGTGTACTGTCAACGCAATTCCAGCAGATATGGCAGATGAACCGTCGCCATGAAAGCGATAAAGTTGCGTGTGTACATATACAACACTGCACTGACAACAGACGGACGCACGCTATCCGCGTGCCTTGAACGCAATGGAAAGATGTGGCAACACCCTCCAGCGTGCTGTTCTGGGCGTGTGGCGCGTCGTCCAATTGATGAGGGCGCATGTCGACCACATCCTGCTTGTTCATGGGCGGATGTGGTGTACAGAACAGGACACCGAACTCGGGTCGCACATAAAACAGATCCCACAGTAGCGCCGGCTCCAGTGGGACCGCACATATGCACCGGACATGTCACTCGCCCCCCGTGTGAGCCGTATGGCCGCGTATGGACAATTCCGGGAGGATAGGCCGACAGTCGGGACAGGCCGGTCTTTCGCGACGCAATGGTGCTCTCATACAATCTGAATTCTGCCTCGCAAACACCCATCGCGGCCCGAGCATGTCCCTAATCAGAATCTCGAGCTGTGGTGCTGGGGCAAGGGCTAGCAAGCGCCATTAGGGTTGAGCGGCTCACTACGCCCTCCCTACGCGCCCTCCCTCTGCGCGGGCATAACTGCCGGTCATGGTCCGCAGAGCCTGTGCACTGAACACGACAGCTGTGCCCAAGTGGCGGGCGACGCCGGCGCTGAGGCTGCTGCCTGCACAACGAGCCGATCCTTCCGGCCTTGTTTAACCGATGCGTGGCCCGATCATCACACCGCTTGTTCAAGCGGCGGTCTGACTCACCCCCCCCCCCATGTTTCCGAGCCCATTGTCGAGCGAACGGAGTACCTTCGCCGGTACTCCGTAGGTACAAAGGAACCGCGGCGCTGAGCGGTGCCGAAAGCGTGCCACTTTTACGCACAGCCGTTCTATTTCAAGCCTCTGACGCGTTCGCGGAATGCGGCTGGTGCGGCTGACTCACATTCTGAGGTCTCATTAATGACATGACATGAGGTATGGGCCACCGAGCTACCGTTCGGTCAGCCTGCGGCCTGCGCAGATGTGTGCACATGTTTGTGAAATGCGACACGCGTACTGTAGATGAGACAAGCTTGCCATGGGGGAACTGGCGGTGAGAGCCAAAACTAGCCTCGTTTCACATGCTAGCGGCACACGTCTCCCTTTCGCCAGTACGCGACATTTACGCCCCACCACGCCCCCTATGTTGTGGGCTTACAGGTTGGAAGACCATGAAAGAAGACTCAGAGCAGGACTCGGCGCCGACGAATGACCTCGGCTCGTACAAGTCATGGGCTGTGAGTTTGCGGCTGATTCAGTCGGAGGCTGAGCAAGGACTTCCGAGTGCATCCAGTGGGCAGACACAATGATGGACTGAGTCGGCGATCAAGATCTTTGGCCGACCTACGGAGATCACTACAACAGTAGATACAACCTTAATTGCCCTCCGCGACACGACTCCCAGGTTGGCACAACACCAAGTCTTCCCCGTAGGCTGCGTAATCGCCAGGCTGGATGAATCTCGGACCGTTAGGAGATGCATCAGGAAGATCCCCAATCGTGCTCTCCACTCCAGCTGTCTTTCCCGGAATTTGCGTCTGTGGAATCACGCGTTATCAAAGCGATGCTCAACTGGAATTGCGGAGCTCTGAGCGGAACACCGATTGCGGATCTGTGATCGGCGTGTGCCTCTCTCCGAGATCTCTACGGGCTCGGAGGTACTGCCGGGCCGGGTTTGCCGCTGTCATGTACTGGCTGATTGGGATTGCCTAATCGCTGTGACCTCTACATTGTTGACAGAGAAATCTGGGTTTGTGGCCGGTGTCAACACCCTTGTTGTCAGGCCCGGTACCGTCTTGCGACGCAACCATGTCGGACTCCGACGTATACGCAGTACGGCGGCTTGCATCGCATATCCTGGCCAGAGGCCAGAGGCACGGTCGCAAGGGCGGATCGAAAATTACAGCTCGTAAGAATGGTGACAGCCGCCACACAACCCGACGAGCGCGTCGCGATCCTTGTTGCTTGCATTGCTTGCACCCTCGGATATACCGGGGTCCATGAGCTCAGCTTCTTCTCTTCGCCATGCCGCGCCGCTCACCGGTCCGTCCATTGTTCGGATGATTCCCACACGCCGCACAGCAGAGTGTGTATGTCTCCTTCGGCGAACTATCAAGACCTCGGCGATGACGAGGTCGGTCGGGAAACTTCTACATTCTCGCCCGGAACGCCCCGACCGCTTGGCGATACGCTTGGCGGTGACATGCGCGTTGACATCGCCACCTCGGACTTCAGCCACAGACTGCCGCAGTGGCCAGTACGTTGGTTCTTCGAACGAAGTCAATCATCATGCTCCTGCATGAATGTCCTGCGACAACTACAGCTACCACTGATGCTCAAAGTCGGCATCACTGCCTTCAGAAAGAGATAAAATGCGACCGTCTGCGCCCGAAAAACAGCTCCTCATCACATCCTCTATCGCTTCAACTCCCTATACTCAGTACTACACCAACCAGTCCCAATAATCCAGCCAACATGCTCGCCATCACTGCCCTCCTCGCTTCGCTCGCCGTCGTTACCGCCTCGCCTCTTGCGGCTCGCGACATTCAGAATGGGCGCATCCACCCCTCTGTGAACCTCCACAAGTGCATCGACATTCCTGGTAACAACCAGTACGACGGTGCCACGATCCAGCTGTGAGTCGGTGTGGAGGCGAGGGTCCTTGCTCCCCGCTCCTCTTCCTCAGCCATGCTCTCAACGCTGACCTCTAGGTACGACTGCAACGGCACTCCGGCCCAGTCGTGGGACGTCTCTGCCAACCAGATCAAGCTCACCAACACCAACTTCTGCCTCTCGGCCGGCGGTGGCCCCACCTCTGGCACGCGCCTCTTCATCTCGGCGTGCGGCGGCCCCGGTCAGAGCTGGGTGCAGAACGGCGACGGCTTCCAGCTCGAGGGAAGCGACCTCTGTGTGGACCTTAACAACGACAACACCGACAACGGCAACTTTATCCAGGCCTGGTCGTGCGGCGACCAGGAGGCCCAGAACTGGGTCGTCAGCGGCCAGTAAGCTTGTAGTGAGAGTGAATGAATACGGCCGCCGGTCACTGTTCTCTCAATGTTCTCGAGTTTGCTGTTCTTTGCAGAGATGCGTCCGAGTGGAAATGGTAGAAAGATCGACCGGGGCGATCGTGATTGTACTCCCGTTCCCATTCCACTTCCCCTTGTGTATCCAGGGGGATCGGCGGTTCAAGGAGGCAAGCAGTCAGCAATCAGCGATCAGGGACCGCGCGGGAGGATCAGGGGAACAGGACGCACTGGGGCGCACAGATCGAACACGTGACACCGCATTCCGCGATTGAACCCCTGAAACTTACTCCTGACGATCCTGACATTCCGCGATTCCATTCGAGGGTCCCTGACTCCGGGATGAAAAGCTGATCTTTTGCTCATCTGTTCGATCTGTTCACGTTGTGTTCACTACTTACTACTCCTACGATCCTACACACTGCATGTACATGTGTGTACACGGTGCATGGACCAGCCTGCAATGATCACTGGGGCGTTTGTCAAGACTCTGACAACGGGGGGCTTGTTTCTTTCCTTCTTTTCGTCGACGTCGGCGATGTCTGTTGTAATGATTGACTGACTATGTAAGCCACGCTACAACGACGGCGAGTTCAGTGACCGTCCGACACGCAGGTTCAGATGTTGGTAAGTGTCTGCCATTTTGAGTCGGGGATGCAAAGGGCAATGTTACTGTAAGGAAACGAGGCCCCAAGATGCTTGCATGACTGGCAACGCGCTTCGTGACTTCTACATCGTCAACGATATAAACATGCAAAATCCACCTCAATGTCAAATAACACGTTAGGCACCTTCCAAGTGCCAGCGATGACCATTGTCTAATCATACGTCTGGGGGGGCTGCACGTCAGCGACGGAGAACAATATGGCAAGGGACCATTCAAGTGCCATGGAGATGACCGTTGCCTAATCCGACACCTCCTCGGGCTGCCCGTCAGAATTGTGGACTGATCCGTCATCCGCCGGGGCATCAGGTCAGGAACGAAAGACATCATTGACAAGTGTTCCCATTTCTATCAGACGTGGGGAACAAAGTCGACGCAGTACTCACAGTTGGCAGAACTTCGGTGGCAGCGCGACCACCTAACACTCGGTCCTTCTGAAGTTCCTCGCGGATCTTGTTGGCTCTAAGTCTGCTGTACGGACACCCGAGGTAGTCGTATATCTCTTCGGCCACTTCCAGAGGCAGCTTCTGGGTAACATCATTGATGAGGCTTCCCTTTTCGGCCCAATGAACCTGCTGCGGGGGTACTCGGGATGTGCTCATGATCTTTAAGGCTGGGTCCACCAGAAAAATGGCGATCATCTTGCGATGGCCCTCACGAGTCTTATCCACAAGTTCAAATGGCTCGACCCGGTGTTCAAGTACGTTGGGAAAGATGACCATCCTTCCCGGCAGCGCGCGGATGGCACCAAGGTGGAATCGGTTCCCGTCATACGGAGGCCGAGGGCCGTAAATTCGTTTTCGAGCCTCGTCGCGGATGTCCAAGTCGGCCTGGGAAAGCACTGTATATGGGGACTCAGGCACACAAGTAGGTATCCCGCAGGTGTCATCGTCTTGATTCCAGCGAGCTCCCGGTGTTTGGAGGGCAAGACGTGAGGTTGTGATATTGTCAATATCATAGTAGTAGATGGCACTGGCAATGATGCGCTCGTTGGCCAAGCCCTCCACATGCCAGGGGCCACCAGCGTAGCTCGGTCGATCGGGCGTGAGAATGTGGTTGTTGATTTGAACAATGATCTGCAACTTGCCGTCACCGGAACCAAACCAGCACTTGTTCTCAGCCAGGAGTGGGAGCGGTGTCGGGCGGAGTTCGTTGAGTGGTTCTGGAAGGACAAAGGGGTGGTTCTTGCGAAACACGTCCTCTTTCCACTTCGGACCGTTGTCAGCCGCTCTGGCACTGAATCTTGAGATACTGGAGGTTGAACGACGGTCGTAGATGTAGCACCCGTCCAAACAGGCATCGGGAGAGTGGCATTTGAAGAGGTTAAAGGGAGACACCCAAGGGATACGCCGAACCCTTTCCAGATTGTGATGGTTGTCGTATTCTTTGCGATTGAGTCGAGTAGCTTGCACGGCTTCGGAGGCTCGCACCATTGAGGGAAGAGCTGCGTCCAACAGCTGTTCAATTATGCCATACACCGACTGATATTGAGGGTGTAGGTTGTTGACGTAGCTCATCAGCTTGCATTTGCCACTTGGATCGATCTCAACGTCTGTCGGAAGCCAACAGTGCTTGTCACTGAACGCCCAGCTGCAATGCTCGGGAGACAAAAATTCGCCGTGGTATGGGCGAGGTTCGATTGGTCGTCCTTCTTAAAGTAGCAAAAGTAAAGGGCATCGAGAAAATAAGAAAAAAGAGAAGAGAAAAAAAAAAAAAAAAAAAAAGTCAGCATTGTGTGCATCCGGCTGAATTGTTGTTTGGGCACACTGACGATCAATGGTCTTCCCCTTGCCCATTGCGGACAGGCAATTGGCTCGTGTGATGGACGGACTGTCGAGAACGCGTGTTCGGCCGTACACGATTGGGTACATGGTTGAATGGACAAGTGGGAGAACAACATATCCTTGGTCCGCTCGGTAGTCACCAATCTCCTTGGCTTCCTGCTCCAAGGGGACAAGGGCCTCCTTAGCCTGGTTGTTGAACTCCGTGGGCATGGTGCGTTTGAAGACGGATACATCGGTATCCAAGACCTGCACTGTGTGGCTTTGCTCTACGGCGATGGATTTGGCGCGTAGTTCGGCAATGCAGTGGTCGAACATGTCCTCGGTAAAACCAGTCGTAGCAAGCTCGAGGGGTAAAGTTGGGAGAGGAGGGGCATTGCTAGGAGGTGTGCGTCGCTCGTCATGGTCTGGATCTTGGAGCTCGCCGATTGGCTTTGGGGTGACGGTGGTTTCCTGGGACGGAATCAGCCTGTCGAGGTGGGAGCGCCATTGTGCAACAACATCATCATTGTTGACATACAGTGACCACGCGGGGTCGTCTGTAATCTCATTCATCAGCCAGAGCATGGCGCGCTCACGGATGGAGATTGGGTAGTGCAGCCAGTCACCCAGAAGGGATAGTGGTGCGTAAGGCGCCTTGCGGAACTTGGGATTCAGAAGGTCGGTCATGCTGAGAACAGGCTCTGAGGCCGAGGGACGTGTCGTTGTGGATGTAGCCATTGGGTCTGGGTCGAACGTGATTTCAAGAGGGTGGCAAAAGGGGAACAGTGGGAAAGAGAGAAAAGAGTCGAGAGTGGAGTCAGCGGTTTGAGTACCTTTTGACTCGAGTCTGGTCCTCTGACCGCGGGGGGAGGGGGTCAGTGATGCTTGCTTGCGTGCATGATCTCTGGGGATCACTACCGGGTGAATCTGCTGAGTGTAGACGGCATCAGTCAGGTGACGAGGAGAAACAAAACAAATCCCCCCGCCTCGACACAGATCCCAGATCCCAGAAAAGGCACGAATCTCTTTACGATCCCGCCCCGCCTGACACTGGCGAGCTTGCTTGGCTGGGCATCTCTTTGATTCATCCTGTCCTGTGGTGGAGATGGGACTGTTGGCGGCTGCAGGATGGTGAGAGGCATGGGGATTGGATAGAGTCGGGTGGATGGAAGGTGTGGACAGTTGATGATGCGAGAAATGGGAACAAGGGAGGGGGATGGATCGATGGATGCCCACAAAGCAATGCATGTTGGACCCACACCGGAACACCGGCAGCCCCCCGCGGGTGCATTTTTGGGTGTTTCTAGCCACTCACAGCCAACGCGTCAACGGCCTCCACTTCGACCTAGTGAGAGAGGCATCCGTCGTCATCCACGCCCCACACATCCACTCTTTCTCCTCATCCACTTGCTCTATCCCTTTCATTCAACCTCTTCACAGTAACCATGACCGCCCTCGTAGACTACACCGTCCCCGCACCGCCACGGTACGTTTTATATGAATTTGGGTCGCCATGGTCTCCATGCGGCGGGGTCCCATTTCAGCCCCAGTCACATCCGGAGGAGAGATCTGGCTCTGACCCCATTTGCAGAAACCTTCCCAATCCCCCGGGATTCGCCGTGTCGAATAAGGACAAGGGCGTCAAGGTGCGTATCATGAGCTTGTGGGACGACGATGGCCAGGTTGTTTGCAAGTTGCAGTGATGGCAAGTTGGCCGCAGGAGACATTTGAGCCAAAAACGTTGTAGAAGGCTTCATCGAACTGCACTCACAGCCCAGTCGAGCACACCGATAAAGCGCCCGAATCCGACCGAGCTCAAGCTCAAGCGTGCATGGGAGGTAGCCTTTGCGTGAGTGTGGTAACTTGGTTGGGATCAAGTTTGAGTAGGGAGTGGGCCGGGCGCAGTCGCCCTAGCGCTGTGCAGGACACGCGGGGTGTCTAGCGACGTTCCAAGACGCTCTTTGCAATCCAGAGATACGCTGCCGCTATTAAGACTGTTCTCGGCGCTGTTAACGAAATGTTCACCGGAGCGTCACCAATCCTTTTCATCGATAGCAAAGCGTGCACTCGTGCTCGTGATATACTTCTTGGGTGCGGCGTGGCATCTTAAGAGTGCCAACGCCATCGTCTTTCCTTTTCACTGCCAGGTCCTCTCACTGATTGTCACTAACTGCCAGACCCGCAAAAACCGTGCCGATGCAGGCAATCATGCTCTACTTCTCTGGCTCGGGTGTCCAGATCTTCTCACTGGGCATGATCTTCATGCTCCTCACTGGTCCCTTCACCGCCGTCTCAAGCATCCTCACCAGTGCGTCCCCAATGTCCCCAATAGCTTTCGTTCCTGGTCGCTCACTCTCTAGCATTCGAGCCGTTCCGTACACAGCGCCCCGACGGCGAGCTCACGTACGCCCTCCTTCTTCCCCCTATGTTTGTGTACATTCTCTGCCAGGCCGGAACGTGAGTACCAAGAGCGGAGCGTTGCTGCTGTCAGCTGGAAGTTGTTCTGCACTGACAACCAGCCTTGCACTGGGCCTCTACAAGTGTTGGACGATGGGAATCCTGCCGACCGGGAACGCCGACTGGCTCCAGTTCGAGACGCGCCCCGACGCACCAGAGTGGAGTGCCGTGCGTGCCTTGATTCTCGGCAAGTGATTGTAGTCGGGTGGATGGGATTCATTAGCTTTGTTTGTGGAAGGAGACTGTCAGACGGTGGATGTTGCGAGCTAGTCAGCTTGTGCACCACTCTCTTGGAACAGTTTCACACTTTGAACACTCTATTGCATGTTGCTACATGAACACTAGTCGGGACTGTCCAGACTGCGCTTGGGTCCGTTCGCGAGCGCCTGAAACGGGAGGACGGGGAGGCCGAGCGTGCTGAGGCTGGGAGGGGGATATGTTGGCGGGGCGGCTGGTGGCAACTCGCCATCAGACCCCGCCTCTGTGTCAAGCTTGTCATCCTCCACTTCGCCTGGATGCTGCTGCGGGGGGTCCTCAACCCGCTCCTGCTCGACTCTTGGCGGGAGATCAACGCGCTCGTAGAAAAGCATGAACACCTGTGCGCGCGCATCGACCAACTCTTCGGTGCCCACCTCCTCGACGTCGGCATCGCTGATCCGCAGCCACCCACGCCCCGGTACGCCCAGCGGCGCGCAAGGTTTCCGTCGGAGCGCGACAAAGTGTCCGCTCGAATGCGTATACCCGTAGTGCAGGATTGCGGATTGAAGGCGGTAGAGCGCGCGAGGCTGGGGACCCCCGGCAGACCCTCCGGGACCAGCGGCGCCGGACGCCAGCATGGCGGCGACCCCTCCCGCCTCGCGCGGCTCCCATACGCCCCGCGCCATGTGTGTGCCGAGATCGAACATCAACGGGAACGCGACGCGTGCCGTCTTCTTCAACAGCTGCCCGTACGGCGTGTACTCTGAGCGTACGAAGTGGAAGCGTAACGAGGCCGGCGCTCGTGCCACGGCCGTTTCGCGCACACAGTCCGTGCGTACAGTCTCCCACTTGATGTTCGGTGTGTCCAGCGCAGGAACGCCAGACTCGACCATCGTGCGCAGGCGGGATGCTGTGCGTGTAGCCTGTGCCTTCTTCTTCTTCGCCGACGGCGTCGGCTTGCCTTTTTCCGCAGCGAGCTCCTTCCCCGCCTCCTTGGCCGCGTACTTTGCCGCCGTCGCGCGCGCAGTACACATGTCGCAGGTCACCTCATCCAGCCGCTCTGTCGCGAGATACTCGGCAATACACGCGTCGAGTGTCACGTCGCCCTACCGTCAGGATTTAGAAACAGCAGCAACTCACGGATCGCGGGACGGGCAGTTCCATTCCCCCCAGAGTGTCCATCCGCACGACATCCGCATACCCGCATCGGCGGCACATGCGGCGGCGCGCAAGCAAGCCTTCCCACGGCGCACCCAAGCCGGCGGGACGCGGCGGCGGCGCGCGCACTGCTGGAGGTGGTATGGGAGCGGGAGACGAGCGTGCAGATGCAAGCGAGGGTGTGTGCCGAAGGAAGTCCTTGCCTGCCGACTGGACATCGTCGCTGTCATCCAGAGGCGTCACAGGTGTCGCCTGGAAATCGAGTGCCTGACCCAGTCCACCGCGAACGAGGGCAACCTCCTTTGCGACACGCTCTGCCTCATCGGAAATGGCCTCTGCAAGGACGACAAACAACTCGTGCGCATCCTGCTGCTCGCGGGTGGCGAGGAGCCTCCGGATCTGGGGGAGTGGCGCGAGAGCAGTGAGGAGCGCAATCGGACGCAGCGCCGGAGGCGGGCGCGCAGAACCCGTGTTCAGCTCCGCGAGCGTGGAAGCCAGCGCGTCGGTCACAGGGGTAGGGACGTCGACATCTACTGCAAGGTCGATGATGCGATCTAGATGTGTTATGAGGGCTGGGAGGGAGGCAAACGCCTGCAGCACCGAGTTCATGTAACACAGCGTGCCGGACAGGTTCACCATACCGGGGAAGCGGTCGCCGGGCGCATCGGGTGCGGGGGTGAGGCCTCGGCTCCGCCCACGCCGCACGCGCGGCTCAGCTTCAGCCGGCGCGGTGAGCGCTAGCGGGAGAGAAGTGAAGCCCAGCAGACCCATGAGGGCGTGCGCGGCGGCGGTTAGGGCGGTAAGCACAAAGGCGAGCAGCGAGCGGAGGTCATGCGGCGTGGCCATGAGTGCGCATGGCCAGGGGTGAAGGGAATGATGTAGGGTTGCAGAGCTGAGAGCAAAGGATAGAGTGGAAATGGATGTGATTGATGATGGTAAATGCGGTGGTGGATGAGATTGAGTGATGGTTGTGGACGGGAAAAAAGCCGACAGAGGGCTGCGGCGGGACTGGGCGTTTCGGGTGACGCGATGACGCTTTCGACGCTTTCGACGCTTTCGACGCTGGCGAATACGGTGACAGCCACACATCAAGTACACAACAAAAGTCCACAAACCATTGTACTTGTCACTAAACACATCATCTCTCCATCTATTCCAGCATGCCCGACGACCGTCTCCAGAACGCGCGCGAGACGCTCGACAGTGGGTACTGTAAGCGCACGGGATGCTGACGACAGCCTTGCACGAGCTCGCCCAGCTCCTCCAGACAGGTGCGTCGCGTCGACGCGTCCGCCCTAGCAATCACCTGGCTGACCCTCAGGACTGGACAAGCAGACGCTCTCCATCTGCGTTGGAATGATCGAAGCTGGCGCCAACCCCGACACGCTTGCAGTAAGTGTCGGGTATTGCATCGCAGACCTCTGCTGCACAATCTCACTCCAGGCCGTCATTCGCGAGCTGCGCAAGGAGAACGACGCGAAATAAACGCAACACATCCACACCTTGCATGTTGTACAACGCCTATAATTTGTGCCATGTATCACCAGTTAACAACATCGTCCTTGATATTTCCTCAGATCGCCCCATTATCGTATGTCATTACGACTTGGCCGGCACCAGGTTGAGCGAGGACGGCAGGCTCTCAGCCCCAAGCGAGGAGAGGAAGACGATCGCCCCAGCGGCCGCGAAGACGAGGAGTAACGACGTGCCGGTGATGAGCATGAATGCTGAAGACCACTGCGCTGGTCTCTTCTTGTCGCTGGCATTTACAGCGCGAGGATAGTGCCGTCCGCTGGCACCGGGCATCACAACGAGCACAACCGGGCCCTTACCGGGCTGGGTCATGCTCTCGATCCCTGCCTTGACTCCGCGGGCCGCTTGGTCCCACAGTGGCGACCCTTGCGCGACTGAGCTCAGTCGCAGCGCGACGGCGTCCCACTTCTCCGTTGCCGAGCTCCACAGGCTGTCGGCAAGCGCGATGAACACAGCCAGCTCTTGGGCCAGTGCCTTGCTCGCTCCTGTGCGTGAGCGGAGATTCATGGGCCATTCCCGAAACTCACCCTCAACAGCAAAGTCCAGCGTGTCCAGTAAATTCTTCACAAGAGGAAGCTCCATCACCCTGTCCACGGCGTCTTGCGCCGCCCTGAGATAGGGGTCGAGCACGGAAGTGTCATCGGAGTCGAGGTAGAATGTGGGTTTGAGCGACGACGGGACAACGTCTGCGGTCAGTGAATGTCAAAAAGCTGCACGAGTATACAGCATTTGTCGCCCCCAATATACGACTGGGACGCGGGCTGCTAGCTGACTCACACTGGGCATCCACCCCGTCGACAATGATCACGCGCGGCCGCTTCTCGACCTGCCACCACCCCATGAAGTGGCCCCAGAGGCCGTGGTTTTCGGGGGTCTTCTTGTCGTCCAGCGCCTCGCCGAGGTGGTGCGATATCACTGCATTCGCCTGCGCGGCGTCCAGTGTCGGCGCGGCGCTCCCCGGGCGCTGTGGAAGTGGCGGGTAGAAGAAGACCTGCGCCGGTTGCGCAGACTGCGACAACGCCAGGGGGACGACGCAGAGCAGGCCGAAGAAGTAGACGACTGCCGTCAGTGGGCCAAGATATGAGGGGACATGCATGGGCTCCGCATGCTGACAGAGCAATAGTTGAAGATCGAAAATACGTGGCAAACGTGTCGTCGTTGCCGCTGTCGATGTCGTCGTCGTTGTCGTCAATGGTCGACGGAGTGTGTGTGGGTGGCGAGGGATCGATGGGATCCACGGAATCTGTGCAATGTTCTGTTCACACGCTTTTGGCTTCACGTTTTTGTAATAAAGGATAAGCGGACTCCTAATAGACCTATGTACGCCCTCCACTTTGCAATTAGAGATGACGTCAACCAACTGTTAAAGAAGCTGGGCAGTGTTTATGATGCCTCCACCGTCAACCACAGTCAACTGTGCCTCCAAAGCCCCCCTGGTGGCGTCCAAGTTGTTTAAATGTCTGTCTTCCCTCTCGATTGCTCGCTGTCGTTTGCTCTTTCCTCATCATCACAAGGCCCCTCCACGCTGTATCGTCGTGCCATGTCATGACCCAACCCCCAGCGACGGACGCGTCTCAGCCCCACGCCCACTCTCACTCATCATCACAGAGCGACTTTTGGACGCACGCCCTGCAGGCCGCAGAGCAACTCGAGCATCCGCCACCGTTGTCTCCCGCACGCGTTCCGCAGGTTACGCACCACTCTCTCGTCTCCCCCGATACCAGTGACATTGAGCATGAAGATACCGATGCCAATACAGCCACAGGGGCAGCATCATGCCTTTTCAATGCCCCACTTACAGGGACCTCCGGATACAAGTCGCTTGTCTCCCCAAACACGAGCGATATCGACCACGACAGCGCGATGAGTGCCGACGAAGGGAACCACGACGACCGAGTCCCATCTGTGGTCCGTGGACGCGACGCAGATGGGCCAGACAGGGATGGACTTTCTTCTTCTACCCGTCGTCCGGCCGTCCACTTCCTCGAACCCAAGCCAGGTTCTTCAGACGACGCTATGTCTCTCCCGCCGTCGTCGCCACCCGCTCCTCCACCGATAGCAGCGGTGACAACAGAGCTTAGCTATCTTCCACAGCAATCAGATGCGAGCGGCGCGCACGCCTACCTCGCGCGGCCAGAGTACGCGGGTAACGCATTCGGCGACATTGCCACCTACATGCGCAACAAAGACGTCAAAGTACAGACGCAGAACGCCGAGATTGCCGCAGCGGCTGCCGCTCTCGGCCTCTCACCCATTTTTGCGGGTTTGACGTTCTACATCAACGGGAATACGAGTCCACCGATGGAGGTCCTCCGCCGCATGGTGCTTCAGCGGGGCGGCACTGTCGTCCCTTTCGTTCGACGGAAGACGGAGATCGACTACGTTATCGCGCCCGTCCTCACCATGGCGAAGTTTCGCGAGTGGCAGAATATGAGGATCGTCACCGAAGTGTTTGTGACAGCCTCCTGTGATGCGAACAAGTTGGTTGATTGGAGGAGGTACCGTCTGCGCCCTCCCGGTGAGGCGAAGACAGACCTATTCGCGCCAAAAACCAAGGACGACAGTGTCAGCCGCGTTGACCCCCTCAATCCCTTTCAAACCCCCGCGTCGCGGACGACAGCGAGCCAGGAGAAGTCAACTCCCGCACCAACAGTAAAGTCGATCGCTCGACCCCGCAGTCCGCCTGTCGCTGCGACACAGAGCCTTTTGAAATCACTCGGTGGACGTTCGACGCCTCGTCCACCAGAAGCGAAATCGGCCGTGATCTCACACACTAAGCCTGTGGCGGCGACACAGAGTCTTTTGCAACCGCTCGTCTCCGGCGCGACTCCTCGTCTAAGCCAGACGCGGCCTGGAGACCACCCGACCGACGTCACTCCGACGCCATCGGTCCGCGAAGATGAGACTACACCTGTAGCTGCACCGCGGGCAAACGAAACGGTTGGCACACCAACGATCTCTCGCAAGCCGTCAACTACTACAAGGGCTACTCCGGCACACGGGCGCGGGGAAGGCGCATGGGACAACTACTTCATGTACGAATCCAACAAGGCCGCAGCCGAGCTGATGAAGTCCGACGCTTTTCGAGCCCAACACACTGCAGAGCGAGGGAACGATGCGGGCTATATTGACCAGTACTACCAGAACAGCAGGTTACACCACCTGTCCACATGGAAGGCCGAACTTCGTGTACTTGTGGCCGAGGCACGCGCTGCGGCCATCACACATGTCCCGACTGTCCTCGCTCCGCCCGGCGAGGAGCGGGTTTACTTCCATGTCGACTTTGACGCGTTCTTTGTCTCCGCCGGCCTCGCTTCCCGCCCACACCTTCGCGGACGCCCCGTGGCTGTATGCCACTCCTCCCGCGGGGGTAAGACCAGTACATCGGAAGTTGCGTCTGCCTCGTACGAAGCACGCGCCAAGGGCGTAAAAAATGGCATGTCCCTCGGCCGCGCGCGCCAGCTCTGCCCGGAGATAGAAACAATCCCCTACGAGTTCGAGGTGTACAAGCGCCATTCGGCTCAATTCTACACTGTCCTTCTGGGATATGCCGACGAGCTCGAGGCCGTAAGCGTCGACGAGGCGTTGCTCGACGTCACAGGCGCGGTACGTGCACGCACACTTGCCCCTCCCGAAGCAGGCACCAGCAATGACGACCCGGCAGTCCAGCTTGCAGAAAAGATCCGCGACGACATACGTGCAGCTACAGGCTGTGAAGTGTCAATCGGTATCGCGCCCAACATTCTGCTAGCGCGTCTCGCGACTAAGAGGGCCAAACCCGCCGGTGTGTTCCATCTCACTGTCGACGCGGCGCCAGAGTACCTCGCCAAGTTGGACGTCGACCAGCTGCCATCCATCGGCTATTCGCTCCGCGCCAAGATAACTGACGCGTTTGGCTCGACATCGTGCGGCGACCTGATATCGCAGTCTAAATCTGCCCTTCAGCGCGTTCTGGGGCCTAAAATCGGGGAAACGGTATACGCATTCCTGCGCGGGCAGGACTCGCGCCGCCTGGAACCCGACAAGGAACGGCGCTCCGTGTCCGCCGAGATGAACTACGGTATCCGCTTCCGAAACAGCGACCAGGCGGAGAAGTACGTCCGCGATCTGGCCGCCGAGGTCGCAAAGCGGCTGAGATCTATTGGTGCCAAAGGCCGGCACATGACGCTGAAGATCATGGTACGGCATCCAGACGCCCCGATCGAGCCGCCGAAGTTTCTAGGCCACGGGCGTTGCGAGACGATCAACAAAGGCGGGCCGCTCCGCGCTCTCACCGACCAGGACACGGTCATCGGCGACGAAGCCGTGCGTTTCTTGCAGAGCATGCGGCTGGATCCTACTGAGCTCCGCGGCGTTGGCATCATGATCACCAAGCTAGTCATTGGGCCCGGCAAGGGCCAGAGCCGGCTCGATTTCGCCAGGCGAAAGCCCGAGAGTGAGAGCAGAAGTGATACCGAGGTTCCACCAGGTTTCGAGCCATCCCCAGACGATCTTGATGATGGGGCAGTCGCCTCTGAAGCAGAGGGCGTGGCAGACGCCGTCATAGATGAACAACCCTCGCGGGAACTTGCATCCACGTCCCTGCTGAATACACGTCTGGTTCCCTCCAAAGCTGCTCCTCTGGGCCCCAGTGGCCCTGCCGAGGAACCCCTCCCACCGACCCAGATCGACCCGGAATTCCTTGCTGCGTTGCCCCCAACGCTACGCCGCGAGGTGGAGGAGGACCATGCTGCTCGCAAGCGCAGGCGACCAACAGCCGAGGCACAGACCTGCCTGGAGGTGCAGCGAGATGCAAAACGACAGCAGCGCCACCCCGCCGCTCACATCACGCGCCAGTTGCGCCCCAAGTTGAAAACCCAAATGGGCGCAAAGGATATCGCTCAAGGCGCTTTGTATGGGGCGTGGTCGCGTGCAAATGGGAGTCCTCAACCTGGCCCGAGCCGCATGGTGGATACCGTCGGCGCTCACGACCACGCGTCCTCGACCGTCGACTCTGACAGCGACATCGAGGTTCTCGGCGCGTCGCCGTCCAAGGTATGCGGCGTTCCGACCGCCGAGCTGCGTGCACTCGGCGTGGACCCAGACGTCTTTGCGGCGCTTCCGCCCGACATGCAACGTGAAGTGCTGGATGGTGAACGAGATCGGTTACGAAGGCAGAAAGAGCGAAACCGTCGTGCGAACACGAATGGCAACGCCACGCGGAGTCGAAACGGTAGTCGACAGAACAGTCGCGCTCCTGAAGCGCCCGTCGTGCGCGTCTCCGTACCCGTACGCCCTGCGCTGTTCGGCGCCCGCTCTACAGACGACGTGTGTTCCGTCCTTACGCGCTGGGTTTCCTCACGCCCCGTGCCCGCAGATCAGGATGCTCAGCGTGTCGCGAGCTACCTCGTGAAATGCATGCGAGGGATTGGCGGGATTGAGCACGTCAGCGCTCTGCTCCGCTGTGTCCGGGGTTTGCTACGGGACGCCGAGATTCACAAGAACCGCGGAGAGGACGTCGAGCTTGATGTTCCTGCGTGGTGGGCCGCTTGGGAGGGCATGAAAGCCGTCGTGGACGCCGAGATGTCTCACCGCTTTGGAACAGGGTTGAGGCTTGACTAATGATAACGACTGTAGCTATGACTGTACAGTACCATGTATAACTATCCTTACGGCGGTTCGGCCAATAACGAGACCGTACTTACAAGCACTGCCTGACGAACGATGACGGGGCCTAACGCAACTACGCTGTACTGCACACTGGTCTTACGGCGGGTATCAATGACCAGGAGGCACTCGGATCCTGGACTGTCTCATTGCAGATGCTACCTGGGATAGAATACGAGATGCGCTGTACCTGGTGACAGGAATCACGGACTAAACCCATTCAACACCACTTTGAAACCTAAAACCCACGCAGAACGACCGTCAAGGTTGGTGCCTCATCCCCCACGCGGCCCCACGCATCATCGGCCGTACATGTGACCCAGAGTGCCTACCTTGGCAGGTCCGCTCCATACCAGCCCTCACATCTCGGAGCCCCAATTGTTTAAATTGAGGAATCTTGGGAGGCCCCATATAGCGTTGTGCCGGCATGGAGGATCATCGTCGGTAGTGAAGCAGCTAAACTCATTCATTCCTTTACACCAGAATGTCACACTAAACCGAGGACCACTCTCTCCTTGACGACCAAACAAAGCTGACCCAAACGGAGCTGATCTAAACAAGCTGACCGCGACAGTTTGCAGTCTCGCGCCGGAATGGAGAGGGCCTATATAAAAGTCCTCCAGCAAGCGGAGACTCACATTCCCCCTCATTCTCCTCCGCAACACCTTACCGCTAAAGCAGTCCTCACAATGTCCGACCTTAATCGCAGCGAAACGAACTTCACCATCGAGTGGAAAAAAATCTCAGCGGACTGTCCCAACCCAGAGCTTACTACTCTAGGTGCCGACGGCATCCCCAACTGGAACAGCAACTTCAGCGACTCAAACACCTTTTGCACAATCACCAACGTGTCCTACGCTCTATCGTGCTGCATGGCGTTGGGAGAGATGGCTGCTACCAACTGCAATTGGGGCGTCTGTCTCCTATACAACCCACCAGAGGACAAGTGGGCGGAGTGCGCCGCAAGACTTGCGAGACAGCTGAACGACTCGACGACACCGTCGGCCAAATGCGTGGATGGGACAATCATGAGAATCCGCGTGAACAAGGCGAGAAACCACTCTACCCGGCGCGCCACCCTCGTCCCCATCGCCATCGTCGTTTTGCTTGCCGCTGCCGCAACGCTGGCTTAGGCTACGGCATGCAGTACATCTCGTCCCAATGGAACATACTGCCGCAGCCGATCGCCATGTTCGTCATACTCTACCGATGCATGTATTACAAACTGTAGTGTCGACGTCAAGCTGAAGTCTGTCCCGGGCCACGTCACGGGTATGGAGACAACCCCCCGGAGGCGCAATGGTGCATCTCAGATTACATCGTTCACAGTTATTGCCAAGGTTAATTCGAACAACGTGCTTGAGGGCGGGGGCAGCGCTCGCCGCTGGAGACTATGATAGGCAAACTCGTTGAGGAACTGTCCCATGTGCCGGAGGCACACAACTATCAGTACTGTCGGACTACCTTGGCGGTCGCGGCGAGACTACACGAGAGGTCGGCATCTCTCATAAGGTTTGTGCTAAAGCTGCCGCATCGCCACATGGCACTGCCTACTGTATGTACATGTGACTGGGAGTGCCTCCATTGATGGCAGTGAAAACAGTGCTCTGAGTACTGCTGCACGAAGTGTACTGCTGGCATCAAGAGTGAAAGTAGTGTGTTTTTCTGTTCATGTGTCCTTGGGATCTTGTGTGGTGATTAAGGACATGAAGCTTGATTGCTCCCATCGGCACACCCTGGGGCAGGACTGTCAGATGATGAATATGATCAGATGATATACACAAGCTTGTTCCTTCGACCCCACCACATGTTTCCGACGGCAGGGAGGATGAGATTATGCCCATACAGCACTATAGAAGACGCGCTGCCCCTAGTGGCGAATGGCGAAGAGATCTACCTCTTCACCATACTTCATCGTTATCCGACATGTCCGGCCTGAACAGAAGCCACACAAACTTGACTGTCGAGTGGCAGCCGACCCCGTCCGACCTACCGACAAGCTACAATGTCTCGCAGAAGTCCCAGTTGTGCAAGCCGGACCCAGACCACAACATCTCGAACATGACGAATTCGTTGATCATCGCCGATTGGGATGACCCGATCGCCGACACTGACAGCGTGTGCACGATTGCCAACACGTCGTACGTCTACCCGTGCTGCCAGGCAATCAAGGGCGATGCGCGTCTTACCTGCTACACCACTGCCTGCCGTCTCCCCACGTCAGTGAAAGACCAGTGGTCCGAGTGCGCTGTGAAGCTTGCTGACCAGGTTAACGATTCGATCCCGTTGACCAAACTGCCAGCCCGGGGAGCTAATCAACGCCAACCGCGAGAGAAACCGCAACCGCACGACGGAGGACAGGAGCGAAAGTGCCCAGAACCGCGCCCCCAAGCGCAGGACAGCTTCTCCCGTTTCCTTTGTCATGCTGCTCCCCGCTGTAGCGGCGATGGCGTACGGCGACGCCGATATGTGGGCGCTTTACTCGTAGCCGTTAAGCATGCACTTCATTTTGTTATGCTGCAGTTTGCCTGGCTGTACGATTCCTGATTTGCCCTCTCGACGGGGCAAATGCGGTCAGATGGCAAGCTTTGGATAAGATGTGTGCCTCACAACTAGTCAAGGCACTGAGGCACTAGTACTGCATGCAACCGACCGACCACTACAGACACATGACCACCGTGAATGTGACCAACCGCGCGCGTCATCAGTACACAGTGGCACTCCAACAATTGTTGTATCTACTTGAACTTGACATGCTGAGAGTCTTGTGCTTGAAATGGCATCTCCCCTACACAGACAGCCTGACAACGGACAACCGACGCGAGTGCGAGCAGCGTTGCAGTTTGGAAACTGAAAGGATTTAAACATGGTCCATCGAACGGCGAGCCAAACACTCGCGCACGCTTTCTACTCTCTACAACATCCGCCATGTCTAAGAATAGGAGTTACACAAACTTTACCGTCCAGTGGCAGGCGACGCCCAACCTCCCGCTGGCGTACAATGCGACGGGCAACGAACACTGCAAGCACGGACTGCAGGACACCGATGTGGACGGAGTAATGCTTCCCAACGACTGGAACGAGGTCGTTGCCGACAGCGACATCATTTGCCAGATCGGCAACGTCTCGTATGTCTACCCCTGCTGCCAGGCGATTGGAATCGACGCACGCTTCACCTGCCATAGTATCGTATGTCGTGTCCTCGCGGCCCGCGAGGATCAGTGGGACGAGTGTGCCGTCAAGCTTGCGGCCCAGGTCGGCGATGAGCCACCGTTCACCCAGTGCCAGCCTGCGAGCGTTATGAACCACAACCGCGAGCTCAACGAGGCAGCTCCCCGAGTGCCTGGCGTCCCGGTCGCGACCATCATCCTCCTCGGGATTGTCGTGCTGCTCGCTGCTGTGACAGCTGTGCCGTAAGCCGCAGGAGTTGTGGCGGCCCGCTTTTGGCCTCCACTACGTCCTTACGGTCCGCAAGTACAGGCGCGTAAGCGGTCTTGATACATCAAATCACCCGGTTCTTCTCTGTATCTCCAAACAATAAGCATGAGTGACCCTCTACTTGAAACAAGTCGGAGCTATCCGTACCAGTCCTGTTGCGCTCATGGGAACAAGCACCTCCGTGACGTCAGACGCATCAGCAAGTGTGGAGCGTTGCGAACAATCTCCTATCGAGGCACAATGAGGTCCTACTAGAAATCCGTCGGATCGATCCTCCGGATTCAACAGCACAGGAAATGATTCTAGGAGATGATAAGGTTATCCGAGATGCTTGACATTGGATGATGGCCACCCCGACACCAACCCTGACTGAGAACAGACAACAGACGGCGGTGAGCAGCCTTCAGACAGGGCATATAAGACGATGCCATTGAGGGGTAGGACTTGCATGTACTCTTCCCCCGCAACAGTATCCACAATGTCCGTAAGCAACACCTCAAACTTCACGGTCAAATGGCAGCCAACGCCCGACCTCCCGATGATGGGCTCGGGCAGCGACTGTGATCATGGGCTGGCGACGGGTGGAGCATCCGCCGGCAATGACCCCCGGACGACTCCCCGGCCGGTTTGGAACGAGACCCTGGCTGATGGCAACTTGGTCTGCACGTTGAGCAACTCTTCGTACGTCTACCCTTGCTGCGAGGCGATGGGCATCGAAGCACGATTCTCCTGCAACTCGACCGTATGCCGCATCGACGCGGCCCGCGAGGGCGAGTGGTACCAATGTGCCGACAAGCTCGCGAATGAGATCAACGACCAGGCGCCGCTGAAACAGTGTGAGGTCGCGAAGTTCGTGGACCAAACACCGCCGAACAACCACGCAGCTAAGCAAGTGCCCGCCATCCCCCTCGCTATCGTAGTGTTCCTTGCAGCTGCGGCAGTCGTGCTTCAATCTTGAGGGGATGCGATCTATCATCCACACATCCCTGGGCGATAAGGAGGCACGTACTTTCCTTTACTAGTTTCCGTGGATCTGTCTGATTCCCATCAGCGTAAGCGGCCTGTGACATGAGATGTACTGCACATTGTCGGGACCGCAATGCTATGTAGTTATCCTTGCAGGAGTGATCGTCCTCGCCTCGTTCCCGGGTTCTCTCCATGCAAGTACCTAGTATGTCTAGCAAACTACAATGTCAAACGTCCCTGTCGCGATCCTCCCCCCTCACCGTGGTCATACCCACATACGACTTGTCTCTGTGACAGCTGTGCCGTAAGCCGCACGGGTTGCGATAGCCGGCGACCCCCGCGCCCACGCCTGGTTCCCGGAGCACCGGGGTGGTCCGCGATCTCCATACTTTACGTCAAACCGTTTCGTTTCTCTCACCACATTCTCGTACTCGGTAGCAGGCACGAGTCCCCTTCCCTCGGTCGCATTCGAAACGAATGGTGCCTGCAGCTCTTCACATGGCTCCTGTTGTGCTCTTGAACGGGGACACCGCATTGAGCTGGAGGGGTGAGGGGCAGAGGAGCGGAAGTTGGGACCTGTGCTCTGCCCGCCATGCATTCTTAGGTGGCCAGAGCCAGGCACTTATGCACTGGACGCACTGCCCCATCTGGCGTGCGTTCAGACGCTTGCTGTCCCCATTGTCTACCGCGTGGGCAGTGTGGTTTGTGCGAAGGGAATTAACTCTACATTGCAGTGTCGTCGGATCCTGACAAGCTCTCAGGTCTCTGGATTCTGAGACCTTGGATCTAGAGCTCGTTCGAGATGCTCGGCACACGCACTAGATACGACAAACCAGATCTTGGCTACCTGGCATTAACTCTACCTGACAACGGATCGCAGGCGGCCGGTGTGTAGCCCGCAGACCTATCGCATATAAACGGGCCCCAAGAGATCAGCCTTACACATCCTCTTCCTGCCCTTGCAACACATTATTCACGATGTCCTTGAGCAACGCTACCGCAAACATCACGGTTAAATGGCTACCAACGCCAGATCTCCCGCGGATGGGATCGAACACGGATAGGTGCAATGTATCCGAAGGCCACCTCAACGGGAATTTCTTCGGTACTTGGAACGACCCATTGCCCGAGTCCGATATGGTCTGCAAGATAGGCAACGACTCGTACGTCTATCCCTGCTGCGAGGCGGTGGGCATCGAGGCCCGACAAGCATGCGGTTACACGGTGTGCCGCATCAGTGGCGCGAACGAGTACGGGTGGAACCTCTGTGCAGCAACGCTCGCCGCGCAACTCGGCGATACGAGGCCCGAATCGAGCTGTCAGCCCGCAAGCGTGATCAACAAAGAGCGTGAAGAGGTTGAGGGGAAGGAAGAGACGACGACGAACCATGCAGCCAAGCAAGTACCCGTCGTCTCCCTCGCTATCGTAGTGCTCCTTGCGGCCGCCGCCGTGGTCTAGACATGCTGTCCTTTCGCAATCGGGCAATAACTACTGTTGTACGATGATCGCTCCGCCGTCGCTCATACCGTCGCACCCTGCGCCGTCGCGCCGCCCCTTGCGCCACATTCTCGTACGCAGGAGCACCCACAAGTGATCTCTTCACTCCATCGCATTCGAAACGAATGGTACCCGTATAGATGTAGCTCTTTGCATGGCTCCTGCTGTGGGGAGCACCGCCCAGTGTTTGAGGGATGAGCGGCAGAGGAGCGGGAGTCGGGACGTGTGTCCTGTGTTCGAGTGTTCCTGTGTACCATGCTGTCCTCAAGCGCTCAGGCACTGGCATGCACTGCACGCATTGTTCGCCCGGCGCGCGTTCCAGGCGCTTGCTGTCCTACCCGCGTCGGAAGTACACTCGGAGACATTTCTTCATCCGAGAGGGATCAACTCTACAGTGCGGTGTCCTCAGATAGCTCAGATCTTAGGTTCTCCAGATCTTAGGATCCCGAATCTTGAATCTTGAGCTTGTCCGGGACGTGTGGTACTAGAGGGGACAGACCAGATCATGGTTGCTCGCAACACTGACTCTATCCGACGACGGACTGCAGAAGTATCGCATATAAACGGGCCCCATCGAGAGATCAGCCCCACTCATCCTCTTCCCCTGCAACATTATCCACGATGTCCTTGACCAACGCCACCTCCAACTTCACGGTCAAATGGATGCCAACGCCCGATCTCCCGCGGATGGGAGCAGACACGGAGGACTGTACGAAACCCAGAGCCGACAACGTGAATTCGACTCGCTTGGGTACCTGGAACGAGACATTGCCCAAGGGCGACAGCGTCTGCACGTCAGGCAACAACACGTACGTTTATCCCTGCTGCGAGGCAGTCGGCATCGAGGCGCGATTCGACTGCGGCTTCACGGCGTGTCACATCGGCCCTGAGAGAGAGAACCAGTGGTACGAGTGTGTCCACAGGCTCTCGGAGCAACAGGGTGACGACTGGCCCATCGCGGACTGTCAGCCAGCAAAGCTGATCAACGAAAACCTTGAGCGGAAGAAAGCAGAAGAGGCGCCAAAGAATCACGCAGCCAGGCAAGTGCCCATCGTCTCTTTCGCTATCGTGGTGTTCCTTGCGGCCGCGGCGGTCATTGCGTAAGCTGGGGGACACGCGGTCCTCCCTTCATCGGGGGATTAGAAGGATTATTGTACTATTCCTTGTTATGTACTCTCGGAGCTGCAGTACAAATTCAGCTAGCATGCGAGGCCGATTGTCCCTGTCGCTCTCGTGAGGCGATAAGGCACTTGGTGGTGATTCATGACACACTGCCGCTGCTTCTGTTTGTTCCTCGAGACCTTTCGGTTCTTCTGTGAATGGTCTCGGGATCTCGGGAAATACAATGTACAGGACTGTGTGGTACAGTTTAATGTCAAGCTTAATGTCGTCCAACAGTGTCTATGACATTTAGAGATGTTGCGACCATATTCGGTCAACGACAAGTCATCACAACAGGCATCTCCCTCACTCCCCGTCTCAAGGAAACCTCTCGCTGTCAGACGTTGCGTCATCCTGTCGATAACGAGATAGGTCTGGCGGTTCCGACAGATACTGCTGCTGGTGCAACTAATGTCGTGCTCGAAGCTGAAGCATATAACATGTTCCACAGAGGCGTGGGTGACAAACGTCACACCCCAACACCTTCTCCCCTCATCTCATAGCAACCATCTATCATGAGCAGCTTTGACAGAGGAAACAGAACGCTCCAGTGAATGGCCACCCCATCCTCACACTGCTGTACGACTCGTCCTCTTCCGAGAACGTTGACTGCACGCATCAGCAACACGAAATGGCAAGTTCAGGACACGCTCACGTCACCCAAGCGGTCGTCCACCCGAAAAGGAACAAGAACGAGAGACTACCCGACTCAGTAGTGCTGCTGCAATGTCGCGAACGCATCTTACGTGTTTCCATGCTGCGTGTATGTCGGCAGCGACGCGCATTTCGAGTGTCGCGGGACACTCTGCCAGATCGATGCTTCCAGCGACTGGAGTCTGAACCGCCAGCTGACCTTTGACGCCTGGAGCAATTGTGTCAGGACGCTCGCAGGCGAGATCAACGACACCAAACCGATGGACAGCTGCCTGACTGCACATGACGGTGAACTCCCTCGCTGGTGACAGCGCCTGGCCCACCGGGTGCCCAGCTTGAAGTCGCCCCCCTTGGTCTACTTGTGGCCGCGGCTGCCCACTGAGAGGAAGGCCCCACCATCCGTCGTATGAGTTCTTTGCTGCGACACCCAGATCGCGCCTCAGGTTCAGGAGGGAGGCATTATATTGCGAGTATACAGTACATACATACTGTGCATAGGGTCATTTGTCTCAGGTACTCGCAGTCTCTCATATGTGTGTTGCTGCAAGTACAAGCTGAGAGGCTTGTCTGTGGTGGAATGTCCCCACTTGTGCAAGTTGCAGGTGAACGAAGCTCATGCGATCATGTGACACGTTGCTGCAGCCGTTGTACGTCAAAAGAGTAAGCTGTCAATGGTCAGTAATGGTTGGAAGGTGAACAATGATCAGTGTCAAAAGTGGGTCCAAGCACAGAAGCAGCCTCCTTCTCACAATGTTGACGTGGCGTCGTGGGCCAACTGCGCAGAGCCCAGAGGCCTGGGGACGCCAAGCCGATACTATTAGAGACCATTCAACACAACCCACAGTCACTTTGTCGCCACCACAATCTCCCTTCAAACAACCTCTTGCGCATTGGTGGATTATCTCTGGGGTCCCCGGATATGCATGTGTTTTGGAAAGGCACAGATGGCGCCACTGCGCAACGGAGACGACCAGAACAGCTGTAGCGCTGTAGGAGGTTGTCACTTTCGTCGTTATGCAAGTTGCATCTGGGATGAACATCTCCGGAACTCTCCTTTGTTTCTCTCATGGGGGGACGCAGTCTTTTGCAATCCTCACGCGTTTTGCCCCGACGCGTCCTTGGTTAGGCTACTTGGTTAGGCTATTCTGAGCTTCAAGCTATCATCAGCGGCGCATTCGCGTAGGTCGCCCCTCCAGAACGGCATTCATCTCCGACAATCTGAGCATGCTGAGCAACTGTTAATCTTCTGATCTGCAGTGCCCGAGGCTCCGAGGCCCCCAAGGTCTGCGTTCCGATACCTTGTCACCTATCCCCGAACCATCTTCGGGCCGTTCAACGACAGCGCGACATCACCGGATGCGCTCCGGTTTCGGAAGATGTATAAGCGCATGCCAGCGCCCCTTGCCTATGGATGACGCATTTGCAGCCGGTGCGGAATATCCACACATCTCCTGGGGGAAACGGCCATTTCCACAGCAATGCAGCTTACAGTATCTCGATATGATCTCCATCCGATCATCCGATCCATCCTATTTGCCTATCTTGTCCCGGCTGTGAGCACACGGCGAGGGAGAATGAGCTCGGTGAGATGATCACTCACTGTACCACTGTACAGTATGTCCCACCAGAATGTCACTTGTCCGGTTGTCTCCGGGTGACAATTGCTGTTGCGAGGCGCATTCCGCACCTCGCGCGTCTCCTGATGTTCTAAAGATGGGGGCGATGGGGGATTGTGAGAACGTGAGATCGTGAGAAGGCAACAACTAACATGCGTATGTGGCGTCGGACGAATCAGGACTGCTGCGTATCACCTACATGAGCATTATGGACGCTGAAAGTCACAATGACCCGCACTGTTTATTGTTCCCACTCGCTCAACGTAAACGGGTACGACTACAAAAGCCAGCACAACAGGATCAAGTCCGACCTCCCAGCATCCTCAGTCTCCCCAAGCTTTCAAAGAGCAACCCCCCCTCTTCATTCCCGTTCAGAGCAGCAACCATGTCGTCCCGCGTAACCACTCTTCTCAAGGCGGCTCCCACCAGGCGCTTCCTCTCCACCACCGTGGTGAGGGCCAACGCCCCCACCTTCCCATTCAACCGCGCGTCGGGAATGGAACCCCCCGCCGAGTTTGCCAAGCTCCGTGCCACGGACCCCGTGTCCAAGATCAAGCTCTTTGACGGCTCGGAGGCCTGGCTCGTCACCAAGTACAGGGACGTCTGCAAGGTCGCTACGGATGATCGTCTCTCAAAGGTCCGCACTCGCCCTGGTTTCCCCGAGCTCAACGCTGGTGGAAAGGAGGCAGCCAAGGCGAAGCCTACCTTTGTCGACATGGACAAGCCTGACCACATGAAGCAGAGGTGAGGAACACTGTGAGATATCTTTAGCTAATCAGCCAGGGGTATGGTTGAGGGCTTCTTCACCCGCGAGCACGTCAAGTCTCTCAGGCCGTACATTCAGAAGACGGTTGATAGCAACCTCGACAAGATGATCAAGACCTATGGACCTCACGGTCCCGCTGACCTGGTGCAGGAGTTTGCACTTCCAGTGCCCTCTCACGTGAGTCCGCCTTCTGAGGAGTCGTAGTAACCGAAGATCATCTACACCATCCTCGGCGTCCCCTTCAAGGATCTTGAGTTCCTGACCAACCAAAACGCCATTCGCACCAACGGCAGCTCTACTGCTCGTCAAGCCTCTGCTGCGAGCAAGGGCCTCCTCGACTACCTGGGTAACCTGGTCGAGGAACGCACCAAGGAGCCCAAGGATGACCTCGTCAGCAACCTGGTTGTGAACCAAGTCATCCCCGGTCACCTTGACAAGGCCGACGCTGTCCAGGTTGCTTTCCTGCTTCTTGTCGCCGGCAACGCGACGATGGTCAACATGATTACCCTGGTGAGTTCATTGGCGAGTTATCACATCTGACCCCAGGGTGTCGCCACACTTGCCCAACACCCTGAGCAGCTGGAAGCCCTCAAGAAGAACCCTGCGCTCGCCGCCAACTTTGTCGAGGAGCTCTGCCGCTACCACACCGCCTCGGCCATGGCCATCAAGCGCACGGCCCTCACCGACATTGAGCTCGGCGGCAAGACTATCAAGGCCGGCGAGGGAATTATTGCCTCCAACTACTCTGCCAACCGTGACGAGGACATCTTCCCCAACGCCGACACGTTCAACATCAACCGCAAGTGGGGCGTGGATGACCCTCTTGGCTATGGCTTCGGGCCTCACCGTTGCATCGCTGAGCACCTCGCCAAGACCGAGCTGGAGATTGTGTTCTGTGAGCGGTGGAATATCAGTATTGCAGCTAACATCCAGCGACGCTTTATGAGCGCCTTCCTGAGCTCAAGCCGGCTGTTGCCATTGACAAGATCAACTACTCGCCCCTTAGTGGCGATGTCGGCATCGTCGATCTCCCCGTCACCTGGTAGAGCTGTAGCCCATGCAGCTCATGCAGCTCAAGGCTCGCCCAATTCATGATTCCGCTCAAATATGTGTAGCCCCTCCCCTCAATAAGATATATGCGTGATGCAAATACATGTTCATGTGACTGTAAAGGCATGAATGTGTTGCCAGAATGAGTAGGCGAGCGTCAGGTGATACGTCGGGGCGCGCGCCCGACAGTACTTAGAACGACGAGGACGGCGCACGGGCCGTCGACTGCGGTGAGACAGGGGGCGACGCATGGGCCGTCGCAACACTATGCGTGTTGTGTACAGTTCATACTGTACGTCTATACAGTAGACTTGAACCATTTGAAACCATTGAAACCGGTGAGACCGTTGAGACCATTGAGACCATTGAGATCATTGAGATCTTGAGACCACCTCGATCGGATCCGAGATATCCAGACACCAGGGAAGGATCGAAATGACGTTGTCAAGTTGCCGACAAAGCGGAGCCCCACAGATTTTGAACGGACTTTACGTAATTCTGTGATTCCCACACCAGGTACGCGTCCTTAGGGAAGGCGAGACGCGTCGCACCGAAATGAGAGATGGTGGTTGAGTCACCTCGGTCTCTGATCTCGTTCGTCATCCATCATCCTATTCTCTTTCTCACCATCATCGTTACGCTGCTCGCCATCGCCTCCCCCTTCCACACCATCCCCGAGCCATAGACGCATAGCCTCCGCCCCCATCAACCTACGGTCTCGCTAGCATGGGTATCAAGGGTACGCTTCTCAAACCTTCATCATCATCCCGCCTTCCTTTACTTCACCCTTCCATCTTCCGAGCTCTCCACTGACACTAGGCCTCACTGGGCTGCTCAACGAGCACGCTCCCCGCTCGATGAAGAATCATGAAATGAAGACTGTAAGCTCTTAGTCTTTTGGGCATTGACATTAGCTCTTTGGCCGCAAGGTGGCCATCGACGCGTCGATGTGAGTCGCCGCTGAGCATTACTGCAGACGCAAAGTACAACTGCTCACCCCAGGTCGATCTACCAGTTCCTCATTGCCGTGCGCCAGCAGGACGGTCAGATGCTCATGAACGAGAGTGGCGAGGTAACAAGGTGGGTGCCGTGCAGTGATGTCGCTCACCATCAGCCACCTCATGGGATTCTTCTACCGTACGATCCGCATGGTCGACCATGGTATAAAACCGTGTTACGTGTTTGATGGAAAGCCGCCAGAGCTGAAGGCGGGAGTGGTGCGTAATCTGCTTATTACTTTGCTCACATTCAGCTCAAGCAGCGCTTCGGTCGGCGCGAGGAGGCAAAGGAGGCAGAAGAGGAGGCGCGCGAAACGGGCACTGCTGAGGACATCGATCGTATGTCGCGTCGGCAGGTGCGCGTCACCAAGGAGCATAACGACGAGTGCAAGCGTTTGCTCTCACTCATGGGCATTCCGGTCGTGACTGTAAGCTATATGTGCGGGAACAGGTCTGACAACAGGCGCCGGGTGAAGCCGAGGCGCAATGTGCCGAGCTCGCCCGCGCAGGGAAGGTAAGGTGCAGACTGCTTTACTCACTGACTCCAGGTGTATGCCGCAGGATCTGAGGACATGGACACACTCACGTTCCATACACCCATCCTCCTCCGCCACCTGACGTTCAGTGAGGCGAAGAAGATGCCCATCTCGGAGATCAAGCTTGACGAGGTTCTCAAGGGCCTGGAGATGACAATGGACCAGGTGGGTGAAGGTACCTTTCATTCTAACCCTCAGTTTATCGAGTTGTGCATTCTGCTCGGGTGCGATTACCTTGAGCCAGTGCACGGCGTCGGGCCAAAGACAGCGCTCAAGCTCATGCGCGAGCACGGCAGCCTGGAGAAGGTCGTGACCTTTATCCAGGGCAAGATGGCGGAGAAGGCGGCGGAGCAGGCGGCGCTGGATGCCGAGGCGTCCGAGAGCGAGCCCGAGAGCGAGGAGGGCGGCGAAATGATCGTCAACTCGGATGGCGAGGAGATGCCTGCACCGAAAACGGAAAAGCCGAAGAAGAAGCGCAAGCGTGTGGCCGCCGGCATGCGCATCCCGGAGCACTGGCCATGGGAAGAGGCCAAGAAGCTCTTCCTCAACCCGGACGTGGAGAAGGGGGAGGATCTCGAGGTGAGGACCCGCTGTGGACGCCTTCTGACACTAGATCGAGTGGAAACAGCCCGACGTTGAGGGTCTCGTCGAATTCCTCGTGCGCGAAAAGGGCTTCAAGGAGGACCGCGTGCGGGCGGGAGCGGCCAAACTCTCCAAGATGCTGGCCGCCAAGCAGCAGGGCCGCCTCGATGGCTTCTTCACGGTCAAGCCCAAGGCGGCTGACGACAAGAAGCCCGCCGCAGGAGGCAAGCGCAAAGCGGACGACAAGGGCAAGGCAGGGGCCAAGAAGCGCAAGTAATGAGGATTTGGGTATTGGTCGGCAGTGTGCCATGTACAGTACGGGAGCAGCGTATGCAAGGGAATGTTTGGCTTCACACTAACTGAACTGTTGACCGCAAGCTGACAATCGGAATGAACATAACCTCACGACTGATTCGCCAGTAGTTGTGCTCTTCGAGCAGTTTGGTTCTAGCTGGAGTCAGGACGCTTGCTTGTACGGATATGGCTCCGGACTAGCTTCTCCTGCGCGCTTAGCTGTCATTCTGTGGAACTCGGAGCCCGCCAACATGTCCCGTTATTCTTGATTGTGCATGGCATTCATTTACAATGGTATGGGCAGGTGTGATCATGTCATAACACAACGGACTCGCGCCCTGTTTCTCGCTTGTCATTACTGTTTGTCGTTACTGTTTGTCGTTACTGTTTGTCGTTATCGTCATTGTCGTTACTGTTGTCGCCCCTCGGAAAGTGTGTGCTGTCTTCGGAGACGTTGTCTGTCTTGTCTGACTCTTGGTATATCGTATCGCTGCCGTGCCCCTGCGCGGTCGTGCTATTCTTGCTGATGTTGACGATTCGTTTGTGGCCGCCCCAAGATATCGGCTGCGCTCACATGGCGGACCAGCGGCGGACCGTGTCCATGCCACGAAAAACGCGCTTCACATCGTCGTCGGCCAGCACGTGGTCGCGCAACGAAATGCCAAAGGGAGGAGGGCTGGGTTCCGTGGGCTCTTCGGCAATCTGCGCATAGTCGTCCCAGACGGCTTCAGGCTCGTCATTCGGGACTCCAGCTTCCTCGCCATTTGACCCCTCCTCAGATTCGTCGTTGTTCGACCCGTCCCGGTTGTCAATGTCCTCACCGCGTTCCCTACCGCGCAGTTGATCGAGCACGCGGACGATGCGGCGGTAAATCGTGCGATACCCATTGCGGCTGTCGTTCAGTGCATCAACTGGGTTTTCGTGGGCCGGACCAGTGTGCTCTAGAACGAGCGGGGTAGAAGCAGCATAAGGCGGCAGGACGGCTTCGATCGCAGGAGCTGCGGGCCTGACAGACATCTTCTTCGCGATTTGTAAGCAAGGGGTAAGCCCCGGCTGACGCCACCACTCTGGGCCGTCCACGGGGGTCGCAGGCTGTGGTCAGACAGGGAAAAACGGGTTGGGGAGGGTGCTGGTCACTCACTGGCGTGCGGTCCAACAGCATGAACTCGTCGCCGGGCAGGTAACACGCGACTTCCGCCGGCATGAAGAAGTACACCGTACACATCTTGTCCGTGTCGCCGTCGCCGATAAACTTGCCATTCCGACAGGTCATTCCGTATTCGGCGGGCGGCGGGAAAGCACCTGTGTCTGGGCCAAAGTCGAGGGGCAGCCAGCCGGCAAAGCCGTCCTTCCTGATTACAGAGCGACGGACGGCGTGTGTGGCAACACAGATGAAGCGGAGAGGGTAGTTCGAGAGACGCGCCATGTGTGCAGCGGCCGAGAGAAAGTTTGCACCGTGCGACCAGAGGAAAGCGGGCACCGTGGGGCTGGATGTCAGCACGTGTAATCACTTGTTGGGTAGGACCTGTCTGCTCACCATCTAGACATCCCAAGATGCATCATACCACGCGGGGAAAACGCCCTACCAAAGACCCACAAGAGGGCCCACTCGTCGCCGTCGCCGACAGCGAGGAGAGTGACGAGGGCAATCATGGCCTTGTTGCCGAGAAAGTGGCGGAGGAAGCGGTCGTAGATGAACGGAGCGACTGTTGGGTGCTGGCGAAGCATCATGGTGGTCGGGGGAGACAAAGACTGGTTGTTGGAGGCGGCCGTCGGTTGGGGCTGGAGAGTGCTATTGATATATGTCCTGTGAATGCAACCAACACCTCAAAGGTGCTCCCATCCAGACCTGCGGCGTCCGGTAGCCATCGTGCTTGAACTCGGTGCGAGCCGCGCGTCCAATGTGTGTGTGTGTGTCGACCGTTGTCCTCGGACATGGTACAATTGGATGATGAATGATTGATGATGGTAAATGGTAAAATGAGGGATGGCAGTGGTCAGTCGTTTGTTCAATGCTCTCTTCTGTGAAACAGCCATTCTCGTGTCGACAGAGAAGCTTGAAATGAAACACTTTCTTACTGTACGTGATGTTTTACAAAGCTTCTGCCAAAGGGCGCGTCAAAGGTTGACGAACTGAAACACGCATCGGCTTCAGAGACATCCATCTTCATCGTCAGTACAACTCCGTTTTGTGTGTATATGGCGGACAGCACACTCGCACCCAAGTGCAAAAGGTTAGTCGCAAGGCCCTTCGCATCATGCACAACTGTCAACATCTGAGTAACATCAGTATGTCAGCTCGTCAGTCATAGCCTTTGCCGTGTGGTCTTCGCGTGTCCCGCTACGTGATCCAGAGACGTGCCTGGTGCGTAATGGTTCGTCATTGGAATAGCGGCAACTATGACAACATGCGTGGGAACAGCCAACAACGGCTTCGGGGAACGACGAGCCACACAATATACTCCACTGCTTTCATCTCCTACATACTTCAGAGACTGTTCTAACTGGGCACACCTGTTTACTCGGTGAGGCCGACGACACCGCAGGCAGCGCGGCCACCGGCGTTGCCGGTCTTGAGCGAGTCAGGGTGGCCGCCCTTGCCGAGGTCGTCCTCGCCCTCGTGGACAACGACCGCGCGGCCGATGATCGAGTACGGGCCGATGAGCGAGATCTGCGAGTCTGGGTGTCAGAGATGACGGGAAAAGGGCCAAAGGACACATAAATAAGTCGGCGAAACTCACCCTTGATGTTGACGTTGGCGGTACCGTTTCCGTCAGTCTCGACGTTTCCGAGGTCGCCGACGTGACGCTCCGACGCCGAGGGACCTCCGTGCTGCTTGTTCTGGGGGTTATAATGGGCGCCGGCAGACGTGCATCCGTTGCTGGTGTCTCCAAAAGCGTGGATGTGGAAGCCGCGCTTCGCGTTTGCGTCGAGGTTCTCAATCTGGGATGTCAGATGGTGAAGAGAGGTGTTTTGGTGACGACGAGAGGTGAAATGATGGCGAGGAGAGGTGAATTGGCAGCGAGGAAGGGCTAAACGACAGGGCATCTTGAAATATGTGTTCTCAGACCATGAGAATGAAGTGTGCACCCGCAGGCGTGCAACAGTTCGAAGTGTCTCCGCCGACGGGCGAAGTCATCCGTTGGAGGACACGACGAACAGCTAAACGATCGCTGTTCAGGCCTCGAGCACCACCGCGGGCTTGAGTCGTGCCGCCTGCGGCCCTGCCCTTGCTCGCCACGGTGGCTAAGGCAGACTGGCCGGACTAGCCGTCTCCTGATTTGCGGCTTCCCCCATCATCCTCGCATGGACCATGAACCGTCCGACAATTCACTCACCTTGCCCGAGACCGAGACGGGGCCGCCCTCCTGCTCCTGGGTGAAGGTGATGACACCGGAAACCTTCGAGTCGCCCTTGAGGACCGCGATAGCCTATGGAGATAAGATATGGTGGGCGGGGAGAAGGACAAAGAGGCATTATAGGTGGAATGAGGCATTAAGTCGGAGAGAGAAGCAAGCGTCAGTATGGGATAAAACCACAAGGATGAGGACCAGTGCGGTCTGTGTGGACAGTCGCATGATTAGCGATTAGATACGTACCTTGACCATTGTGGATGTGTTGATAAGGATAAGAGATGGGGAGAAAGTGTTGATGGGTGGTGAAGAGAGAGACGATGATGATGAGGAAGAGAGAGAAGAGGAGAGGAGACAAGAGACACCGACTGAGGCATAAAAGGGCGCAACCACACTACCAGGTGGGGTGTAGTGGGAACTGGGCTGACTGGACTGTGACTGTGCTCCTGCTCTTCTGCCCAGTGTGGGGGGTTAACTGGAGGCTGAATAACCCGCCTTGGCCGTCCGCCTTTCCGGATACAGCTCCTGCTCATAGAAGGCGATGGATTCCCTTCCCCCCTGCGTAGCGACTGTCGACACTTGCTGTCTTCCCTCCCCTCCGTCTTCCCTCCCCACCCCTAGAGACGAGTTGACTTTGTCTTCCCTCTCTGCATACCCGGAGTCGCGGCATTTAATAGGCCGGGAGGCGGGGGGCCCAAAAGGACCGAGTCATAATGACGCCATTTTGCCAGCTGTATATAAATTCCCACAGGCATGGTTTAGCCGTTTACCTAATCACCACTTGGGTACTTTTCCACCTCGGGCACTCGGCCGAGCATTCCATAGAGACAATCACCGAGCATATGCGAGCCATTGCATAGTCGCTCCGTTCCATCCTTTCAGCCACAATCACAGCACCAGAGATTAACAGTTCACCCACCCTCCCATCCGTGGTCTCTATCTCCATGCATGCACTATCTCTAAACACCCACGCGGCAGTTATCCAGCGCCATGACGAGGATATCCTCTGCGCCAGTCCGCTCGAGCGCGTCCATGGTCCCCGCAAGCGCGTTGCGCTCGACCATGCTCGAGACGGCGACCCACCCGTCCTCGTCGAGCGGGGACACCGTCGGCGCGCGCCGTCCGGGCGTAATCTTGAGAGCGGCCTGGAGGTTGTCGCGCTGGATGTTGTACGACACGTAGACGTACTTTTTGGCCGCGAGCACACCAGCAATACGCGAGCGGAGGAGCGGGACAATCGGCGCAAGCGCAGGCGACAGCGACGCGTGCGGCGTCTTGGGCCCGATGAGCACCGCCTCCGAGGTCATGAGCGTGTGGATCGGGTGCAGGCCCGCCGCGCGCATCGTGTCACCGGATTCTGGAGTGAGAGGGGGCTTGGGAGACGGCTTGGGAGACGCGGGACTCACCGACAAGGTCAACTAGAGACAGCAAGCGAGGAGAGAGCGTTAAAGATCACGCGATAGCACACGGCGTCAGCACCACTTCCTTTCCACCCTCCATACGCACCAATACCATCCGCCATGCCGAGGGCACACGCCGCCTCGACGGAGCCGCCGACGTACTCGACCTTGGTCTTGCTCTTTCCAGTCTCCTTGTCAATCTTCGCAAAGAGCTCAGTCGTGAGTTCCGAAAACGACGTCGCGACACGCCCGCCCGAGAGCTGCTCGACGCTCTGCACCGGCCCAGTGACAGGCACCTGCACCTGCAGCTTGCACTTGCCGAAGCCAAGCGGGAGGAGCTCCTGGATGAGGTCGCCGTGCGTCGACTCGGCAATCACGTCCTGCCCCGTGATGCCTAGCGACACCGCGCCGAGAGCAACGAAGCGGGGAATGTCGGCCGCCGGGAGGAACACCCTGGGATGAGTTGCACCCCGCATCCGCAACTCACAATGCGATCGGGTGGTTCTGCACGAGCGCAACATCCAGCCGGTGCGCGCGGTTGTACTTGATGTCCGCGCCGGAGAGGAGCTCAATCGCCTTTTCATACAGACGTCCCTTTTTCGGGACCGCAAAGAGCAGGCGGTCCTTGAGGCTGTCGACGAGCAGCGACATTGTCGACTCGTAGCCGAACGAGCTCTTGGAAGAGCGGTCGTTGCCGCCCGACGGCGGGGGCAGCGAGATGGTGGACGACATCTCCTGCGAGGGGGGGGCGACGGGAGTTTGCGCGCCGGACATTGTGGGTGCAGTTGTTGTTGCTGTTGTTGGGCGTTGAGCGTTGTTGGTGGATGTTGTTATCAACGAACGCCAGACCATCGAAATCGGACATGGTTTTTTTCAATGATCGACTCGGAGAGTCACGTGACTTGTAAACGTGCATCCACGATCCAATGTCGTCACGTCGACAGCAACCATTATTGTACCATTTGTACACATCTATGCATGAAGCCCAGGTACTACACTACTGCTCAATAGCCAGCGAGGTCGAGCGCAGAGATGTACTGCGACACCGCCTCGGGCTCCTCTTCTTCCTCCTCCTCATCCTCGTCATAGTCGTCGTCGAATTCTTCCTCTTCGTCGCTGCCACACGGCGCCTCTTCCTCGTCCTCGTCCATGTCATCATCTTCGTCGTCCAAAAGCCTTTCCTCAATCTCTGGGCTCTCGCCAATGCCCATCTCCGCGGACCACGCTTGTGCTGCGGGAACAGGTATTGGAGAATTAAAGGACACCTGTGGCGTGCGCTGGGGCTGCGACTGCGAGTTTGACCGCGACTGGGATTGTGCTTGTGACTGTGGCTGTGACTGGGGCGGAGACGGGTCAAGCGCAGTGGCATATGTAAGGGGCGATGCCGTCAGATCGTCCTTCGGGCTCCCCGGTCGGCGGTCAATAGTCGCGATGCGAGACAGCGGTGCAGCAGACGGGGCACGTTTGGAGGCCGGTGATGGCACAGCGGGGAATGCGAGGCGCATGCTTGGGTGTCGCCGCGCGGTAAGCGGATTCGGGAACGGAAGGCTGGTGCTCCCCAACGCCGCCCGCTCGCGTTCGCGCTCACGCTCCCGTGATCGAGTCTCTGGCACCGACGGCCACAGCCACGCCGGGTACGGTGGTGATGGGAGCGCGAGCGCCTCGTCCTTTTGCATCGAGAGGTACGACGTGATAAACGGCACTAACGGGAAATCGTCGTGGTCCGGCTCAAACCTGGTGTCAGTGGGAATGGAACACAAAACCCACCTGTAGATCTCCTGCTCAATGCTGTCCGCTTCCCACCCCTGCAGCTTGCGCAAGCACGCGACGACGAGCGTTGTATGCGACTTGCCGTCCACGTCCGCAAGGTAGATCGGGTACGCAGAGGGGTTGAGAAGGATCTGGTGTGAACACTAGCCTGCGGCGCTACACACCTGGAGGGCCTGCCCGACCTCGGCGCGCTCCATCCCGAGGCTCTCCTCGCCCATCTTCTCGGCACGGACCCATAGCACCTCAATGCCACGCCGGCGCGCCCACACCGCGAGTGGCTCATCGTCCGCCAGGGGCTTCTTGCGCATCGCGACGAGGGTGCGGATCCCCAGACGGCGGAGGAACGGCGCATTCCGCGCAGCAGGCAGCGAGCCACGGTACAGGATCTGCGACGGCGCCGTCGTGTCGTCCCCGCTCCCGCCCGGTGTCCCGCCGAGGCCGGCGCCAGGGCCCGGCGCGGCGACGATCGCAAAGTCGTACGGCGGGGTGAGCATCGCCGCCGCGAGCCCGGGTTAAGAAGTGTATGGATGTGGAATACGGATTGTGGGAGAGGGAGATGAGATGACAACAAGGTTGAGGCGGGGGAGCACAGATTGCGGATTGCTGTTACGACGTCACAAAAGTCCAGACGAATCCAAGAGACGGGAGCACTAGCGGAATCAAATTTCGTATTACACTCTATTGTTGACATTTCATTACATCATCGTTACCATTGAAGATTTATTTACAGTTTGGCTTTTTCGCACTCGTCGCCACCACCATCGCCGTCGTCGTCGTCGTCGTCCAGTCCGTCGCCATCAACACCACTCTACTCACATCCCCACTCCTATCATCTCCCACTCTCCCACTCACTCGTCGCATGTCCCCAGCACATCCCCACCGCGGCGGCACGCGAATCTAAGTGCCTTTCCGCCATGCCTAGCGCGCTCATGAAAACCCTCTTGGGTCGCCCGTCGCGCAGCTACATCCCTGTCGAGGACGACCCGCGCACACGAGTCAACCCTTATGCGCCCGCCCCGATCCCCCCGCCGGCCGTCCGCCGTGGGTGGTCCCCCGAGCCTGAATACGAGTACAACTTCCAGCCAGGACCCAGCCGCCGCACATCGTACTCACACACATCGCCACCGCTCGAGACGGACACGAGCTCGGCACTAGGCTATGCACGCAGCGACCTCGGCCTCGGACTCCCGCCCGGCACCAGCGCGTTCGCACCGGGGAGGAGCGGGAAGAAGCAGTCGCCTGGCGGCCCGATACATGATCCGTTCGACGAGCAGCCACCGCCACTGCCAAGGCAGGTGTACATATCCCCTGCGCCGCGGCACCCATACGAGCAAGCGTACCGCGACGATGGACATCGCGACAACCATGCTTCCCCATCGCCGCCGTCTAGTGTAAGACCGCCGCGACGGCCGCCACTGGCACCGCTGCAGCCTGCGCGGGACGCGTTCACCCCCCAGCCACTAACACCTGGGCCGACGCCGCCGACGTCGGTCCTGGGTGAAACGAAGAGGAGTGTTTATATCGGGAGGCAAGCGGGGCTCAATCCAGAGCCCGAGCCAGAACCGCACCTCGAGCTCGCCCAGTCACCTTGGGCCGCCGTCTCGGACGGTGACGACTCCGACTCTGACAATGACGCATTCTACACGCCGCGCACGTCGATGGTCGGACACGGAAGTGACAGCGACAGTGACGACTCGGTCCCCATTGCCATGCCTGTGCCGACACTCAAGCTGCAGCCCCCGACGCCACTGTACGACCGCACGTCTCCGCTTGACGCTCCTCTGGAGCCTACGAGTCCGTCACGCGTTAGACCCCCACCGCGACCCGCACGCCGAGCATCGGCCAAGCCAGCCAAGCCTGACGCGTTGGCAGCGACGTCCGCCCGTCCCCTTGACGTCACGCCGCCGTCACCGTCGTCCGTATCGTCGCCCAGCAGCATTCCGCCTCCTTTGCCACCAAAGTCGGTCGTCACACGCATGTCCTTCTCCCGCGCCGACGGCGTCCGTAACGCCCGCGTCTCAGTACTTAACTCTCCCGGCAGCTCGCGACCCGCGAGTCCCGCCCCTCCCCCTGCCTCGTCTTCCTACCTTCACCGCTCACAGTCTGCCTCTGCAAAGTCACAGCGGCGCAACAACGCCGACAGGACTTTCCAACACCCCCCACTTCCCCGCTCGTCCTCTAGCGCAGGGTTCCGCAGCCAGTCCGAGGTCGGCACGCCCAGCACCCGCCATTCGATGCACCTCCGCCCCGGCTCCGCACTCTCCGAGGTGCACCCGCAGCGCGACGGCGTGCGCACAGCAGGATACGGCAAGGGCGGCTGGGCGGCCGCGAGTGCCGCCCCAGTGGCAATGTACATGCCGTCGAGTGGGAATGACGGCTGGGCGGCATTCCAGCCGCGCCCCCCACGTTCGCGGTATACTGTGCTCCCCGGTGGGACAAAGGTGCTCATCGTAGACCCGGATTACGACCGCAAAGCGAGCCACGGCTCGGCGTCGACGGTCAGCAGCAGCCTCGCTCCGAGTGCATCTGCGAGTCAAAGCGGACGCTACCGCCACAGCATCAGTCCGAGCCGTAGCCCCCCGAGCCAGAGTCCAGTTCTCGGAGCTGCCGCCTTTCCGCGTCGGCACGAGTCGAGAGAACCAAGTCTTTTCTCCCACAGCTCGGGCCGGTTTGCGTCCCCGGTGCCGCTCGTCCCCCCGGTCGCCCCCTTTGCCCTCAGCCCCGTACCCTCTTCTTCCAAGCCATCCACACCACTCACGCCCCGCTCCCTCACAGACAGCAGTGATGACGAGTGGGACGGCGAGGCGCCCAGCAGATCTTATATTAGTAGGGCCGTTCCGACACCTGTTCAGCAGCGGACGGAACCGCGCTACGACTATAGCTCGGAGCGGGATGCGCCACTGCCACCCACGACCTCGACCTCCCGGCGCTCGACGTACTCTACGCCGCCAGAGACGCTGCGGCTACCCCATATCCCACATATCCCCCTCGACTTTTCGCTCGAACCGGCGCTTTCTGGCCTGCCCTCCGTGACACCCCCTCGCTCCCCCACGCCTTCCGCCTTGCCCTCCAACCTCGACGGGCCATCCACCATCAACCCCGATATCCTCACCTTCCTCCCCGAAATGTCCGCGGAAGACTCAAACCGCTTGTACACCGAGGGCGAGGGGCATCGCCGCAGCCGGTCGGACACGGTGCGCCGGAGCAAGAGCCTGCGCGGGCTCACACGCGCGGCGATGAGCGAGGCTGGCGGAGGCGCCAAGCACCTCCCCACCCCGCCCGAGGACGACCGCCAGACGCTTGCGAGCGTGCGCACTGCAGCCACGCGCATCTCTCTCAACGACCCCACGCGCATGGGCACCATAAGCCCCGGAGACATTGTCAGCGACAAGGACCGCGAGTTCCCCAAAGGCAACGGATACACGAGCCTTATCCTCCCCCACGCAGATACGTACGCCGTATCGCCCAAGCCACTGAAAGAGCGGTTTGACCCCCGCCTCGCGTCCCTCCCCCGCACGTCCATGGCGGCCATTGCCCTCACCACTTCGCTCCTGGCATCCCGCGACCGTAACGAATCCCCGACTCCCGAACACCTGCAGACCGGCACCATGCCGCCAGTCGACTTTACATCCCACATGACGCCGCCCTCCAAGGTCAGCGACTCGCAGATCATGGTACAGGTGTACGCTGTGGCCGTGGATGCATTCGACGTGCGCGCGCTCGACAGCAAGGGCTCCTCTGAGGTCGGCAAGTGGGTGCCCGGGCGAAGCTTTGTCGGCCGCTGCGTCATGGTCGGCAGCAGCGAAAAGGACATCCAGCGCGGCGAGATTGTCATGGGCCTGCTGGACATCAAGAAGTCTGGCGCGCTGTGCGAGTATCTTGTCGCTGACCGGCGGCGGGTGGCGCGCATTCCATCCACGGACTTGACTCTCGAGCAGCTCGCCTTGTTGCCCCTCCAGGGAATCACGACGGTGCGCGCACTGCGCGGCCTTCTCGTGGGTGGCGCGAGTGCGCTGGTCATGGACGCACACGACGGCATCGCCGCCCTCATGTGTCAGGAGATGGCCCGGCATGGCATGCTCGTCACGGCCGTGATCGCCGGCGGCGACGACAGCCTCGCTCGTCAGCGCGCGTGTATGGCCAACGGCGCACGCGGCGTGCTTGTCGGCAGCCCGGCGGCGGTAATGCTCGCGCTCGACGAGGCGCTCTTCCACGTCATTGTCGACACGCGGGGCGGGACAAAGGTGGCGGAAGCAGCGAAACGTGCGGTTATCGACGGCGGGCGGGTGCTGACCCTCGCACGGCCGGACGCGCCCCGCCGCGGCCTGAATCTCAGCCTGCGCCGCGCCCGCGGCGCCGGCACGGTCGCGATCGCGGGAACAGGCGAGGCAGAGGTGGACACGAGCGGGCTCGACCCGCGCGACGTGATGGAGGAACGTGACCTGTCGCGCCTGCGACCCGTCGTCTCCCGCGTGCTGCCGTTCGAGCGCGGTGCCGAGGCGTTCACTGGGCCCGCTGGCGCGGTCGTCCGCATCATTAATTAGACGCTTAGACTGTAGCCTTGAGTGTACGATGCCATGCTATAATGATACATCCAACGCAGCGTTCTCCGGCGTACCGCTCAGTAGAGCACTGTGAATTATTCGCACCACATCGGCTGGTGCCCCAGAGCTTGCATTCCTGAAAAGCGGCGGGCAAATGCGAAGTCAGAAATGACGCGTTGCGTGGGGGCCTGGCACCGCAGTTCTGCGGTGCTGAATTGCTGCTTTTCATGCATGCTCTTGCATCTTCTTGCATAGCTTACATTGCATTGCTCACGCTCCCTTTTGGCGGCCCATTCGATTCCAAGTGGCGCTGTGAGCTGTGCGACATGGGCATCCTCAACGCGCCTTGTGCAGTGCACGGAGCGCCTCTGACGTTCTCATTCCATCAGAAGCTGTCGTTAAACCTGACGGCTCGACGGCCCAACGCGCCTGACGGTTTGCCGAGATGTTTTATCGGCCCGCACATGTCTTAATTTAACGGGGAAAGAACCACTTACTGCACAGCCTGACACTGACTGACAACCTGAACGTATCCATGCGTGCGTACCTAAACCGTCGAAGGAATGAACCCATGCCTATAAGAACGAGAATCGCCTTCGAACCAACACTTCATCCACCTCTCAATTCGTTCCCACCATGTTCGGCCGCCTCCCTCCTGAGCTCATCACTGAGATCTGCACCACGCTCACCACGCAGGGGCAGAACCGCTCTCTCGCGAGCCTCGCGCAGACGTGCCAGGCCGCACACGCCGCGTGCATTCCGATCCTGTACCGGCGTCTGGTGCTGACGCGCGCCAACGCCGACGCGCTCTTTCGCGGCCTCCCGCGGACCGCGTATGCGTTCATTTGTCCGCCGTACGCCGAGTATGCTGACGAGCTCGAGGCGTTCCAGGCCGACCTCGCTGGGCAGACGGCAGACGACTACGAGTTTGAAATGCACCCCGACTTTGAGTGGGACGAGCTGCCCCACCCTACCGACGGCGAGTACCTTGAGGATCACGAGGTGGCCTTTTCGAATGCCGCGTCGTGGGCCCGCCGGCGCGAGCTCTTGAGCCTCTGCACCGAGCTGGTCATGGTTCAGTGGCCGCGCATCGGTGTCGTCTGCGACCTCATCAAGGCTACAGATCCGACATTCGAGTACCCCGATTCCAACGAAGACAATGAGAGCCAGGAGGAGGAGGAAGAGGAGGAGGGAGAGGAGGAGGGAGAGGAGGAGGGAGAGGATGACGAGGAAAATGGAGATGCCGACGATGCCGACAACAACCCAGCTAGCGACAAGGCTGCTGAGAACAAGAGCCCAACACGAGACGCCCACTGTCCGACTGGACACAACTTCCCCAATCTCGAGCGTCTGTGCCTTTCAAGCCAAGCGGTCCGCACGATGGCCGACTACGAAGAGTCGCATAACAATCTGCTCAACGGCGATGCCTACGACTATGGCGACCATATTGACAGGTACATTCCATATGGACGTCTTCTCTCCACTGCCCTCGGCCCTGCAAAACACATCTGCATGTCGCGGCCGCCCAGCCCCTACGACAACGACGACGACGAAGGCGAAAAGGCGAAATACATCTTTGATCTTTACCGCCGCACCAAGGACAATATCTTTGATAATCATTTCGAGTACACCACGGGTGGACGTGAGACCCGCGTTGCAGACCTTTCGGCACGCCTTCCGTCCTCTGTTGACAGCTTGACCATCCATGGCCTCAGAGGACGAGACTCTATCGGAAGCTCTCAACAGCCCGCCACAAAATACCGGCTGTTCTACGACCCTGCGTGCACAGCCGACACGATCGGCAGCCGGGCAAAGGCCCTTCTGGCGTCCGCCAAAAGCGTCCACAGCGTGGTTCAGGTCGGGCCGCTCGAGGTCATCGGTGTCGACTGTGGTATCACCGGAGGTACCGTGAGTGCAGTTGAGGCCATCCGCACGTGTGTCGAAGTTTCCATTGCCGCCGATCCAACGCAGTACGGCGAGTGCATCCCGCCTCCGACTTTTATCCCCACGCAGCACGCTCCGGAAGCTGCGGCCGCCCTCGCGGCACACGAAGCAGAGCTCGCGGCTCTTGGCCCCGACCTCCCGACAAAGGGCACGTATCGCGCCCACGGAGCTCATGTCCGGGCGAAACGGCAGCTCGACGCGGATCGCGGCACCCCGCGCGAGGACGCCGCGCGCGCAGAGCTTGCTGCCGCCGAGGCCGACGTCGCGCAGGCTGCTAAAGCCAAGGAGGCCAAAGACGTCAAGGACGCCGTGAAGCGCAAAGTGGCATGCGCACAGCAGGAGCTGTGGCGCCTGCGGGAAGAATATGAGCAGTACACGTACAGACTGCACCTGCCCCGTATCGCGTGGAAGACAGAGGCGGAGGCGGAACCGTGTGTCGTCTGCGGCACCAAGGCGGGGCCGGTCGAGGCAGAGTGGTGAGGGGGATTGGCCCACTGTGCATTTAGGTGTTGGCCGTTGGGCCAAAGCCTGCGCAAACGCCTGCAAGCATTGGGTAACCGGTAAGTGACACTGTTCGCAACACAGGGCTAACTGCGAGGGAGCAGGTCACAGAGTGTGGAGTGTGCAAGTCATGGCGTTGTACAGAACTCATTAACCCACGTCCCGTTCCAGTGATCCCCTTTGTTCTGATGTTACCGAAGCTAAGGGCAAGGCAAATATGGTTGCAATGCAGATCCAGATCCAAGTCCGCGACCAAGGAGGTGGTACTGTACCCGGACTTCTTAGCTTACAGACAGATCTGGTTAGTACAGCTCGCTGTATGGGTTGTTGACACCCCTCCCCTTCTGTCAGGATCTCAAAGGTGTTACGAGTTCCTTGCGGCCATCGGTGCCAGTATTGTGGAAGCTCCTGTTAGGTGTCACGAGATATCAACGGAACCCGATGGAGCTGAACATGTCCTTGCCGATCACGATCAAAAAAACTCGCCATGAATAGCCCAACTTTGCGTTGCTAAGGCCTCAATACTTATTTAAAGAGTTCGGGGTAAGGGCTCGACCCGCTCGACCCTCCAGGATTGACATGTGTTGCTTTAATAAATCTGTGGATGCCAGAATGAGCGTTCCAAGATCCACTAAACCTAATCGTGGAGTCGTCCATCGGTGCCGCCAATACCCGGAGTAATGGGTAGCAGGAACATTTCGCAGCATCTGGTATCTGTACCACGCACCTCTAGTTACCGATAGCGTCATGGGCATCAAGGCCAATAAACTATAATCGGCAGGAAGTGTCCGACGCTCCGAGGTCGTCATGACCGTGATGTGATCCCCAGATCGCACATGTTCCTTGGAACTGTCTGCTGTCTGGAACCACAAGTCGTACTTCCCATATCATCATACTCGTTTAGTAGACATTGCTAACCCATTCTCCCCACCCCCTCTATGGGGTCGTGAAACACCGAGATCGCCAGAAAGGCCACCTCCTGACGAAGAGGCACTGCACTAACAAGCCAGCTGCTCCACTGACTATTGTTCTGATAGATCGGGGTCAACAAACGGTGACCCAGTGACCTCGGGTGTATCCAAGATGGTGGGACATGGGATCTTGGGGACCAGGTGTGCAGTACCACATGATTCCATGGGCTCTAGTTGACTGTGCCCTCCCCCGCAGACAAGGCGACACGCCTCTGTGGTTACAGTGGTGTGGACAAAGCCGCCAAAAGCGTGCCTACACACTACCACAATGGTCTCAAGAGGAGTGAAGACCGGAACGCTATCGACAAGGAGAAACCAGCGGCAGAATGGTATAAAAGAGCCCCAACATCGAGTGTGGAGAGCCCCATCAAGGATACTTACTCCATCCCGATCCTTCCAGCAAACCGCCCCACCGCCGCAACACCTACCTCTTAGCCGCATAATTTCATCATCTCCAGCCCCATTACCATGCTCTTCACTACGACTGCCGTCCTCGCCGCCCTTATGGCTGCCACCCAAGTTCAGGCGGACTTCAACGTCGGAATCCGACACAGGACCCGCTGGGGCGACGTCAACACGTGGATCATTGCGTCCGGCGATACGAAATGCGAGGAAGTTGCCGACTGGTACGGCAAGGCCGCCGAGATTTCTGGGTGGACTACAGAGCGCAAGAACGGCGACACCAGCCTCATCGCCTACTTTGAGAACGGAGGTCGCCCATGGACTACCAAAGACCTTCCTCTCGAGAACGTCTGTGGCTCCCGCGCCCTTTGGCTGCACATCCCCGAGAAAGGCCCCATGTTCTGGGTGTTCGACAAAGAGGACACCAACGAGGAGGGCACAGGTGCTATCGGCAAGTGTACCCCGCTTAACAGGGACGGCGGGCGCCCCAGCTGCCACACTGGCGACTGGTTCCACGGCCACGACTATCAAATCCACGTTCGCTGCGAGGTGGAGGGTATCGACTGTTAAGGATAAACGCTGTTGTTGGGTTCAAGCTATGGACATCGCGTCCTCGTCGCCCGACCGTTCTGCCCTTCTTTTATAAATTTGAGAGCCAATTCTGTAGTCGTCGTTTATGAAGTCAATTGAAGCCGATACTTTCACTGTATTAATCGATGTGTTTCAAAACAGTCAGTGTCAAGGATCCTATAGCCGCAGAGCATTCCAACCTCTGCATAGTATACATCATATGCTCTCTGCCTATTACATACACGACCAACCATGCCTTGCCTCCTTTGTGCTTTGGCTGCCCTTTCAATAAGAATATGAGCAGTGCACGTACAGACTGCACTTGGCCCGTATCGTGTGGAAGACGAAGGCGGAGGCGGAACTTGCGTCGTCTGCGGCACCAAGGAAGGGCCGGTCGAGGCAGAGTGGTGAGCGCGAACGGGCATCGTGCAAGACACAGTACAAAGGGCACCAGCTGCGTCATATCTCCTTGAGTAGTTGTATATGAAGTATGGTGATCATCTCGTAATCAAGTGATCTTGCATCAAGAATTATTTGGGCTCGTAACATGTGTGGCAGCTTGAGGCTCCCAGCGAGCTCCCAGTTTGTCAATGTTCTGTCACCGAGAGCAATTGCAAGGGAACTGAAGCTACTCCAAGCCCATGTCGGACTTGGGTAACTGTCCGGTTTGACTTGATATGCAGTCTTCATAAGGGGACGAGAGACCGGAATCAGAGACATTGTTAACATGTCATAAAAACAATCCAACTTCAACTTGATTCATAAACGACTTTGGACTACTTTGGACTTTTGTGAATTAACAACGAAGAGCAATGGGGGGAAGCTACTTGTGTATGTAAAACGGCCACAATGCCTAGGCCACTTTGTTGTATTTTATCCCCTTAGCAGTCGACGCTTTCCACCTTGCAGTGCATATAAGTGGTGTAATCGTGGCCATGGAAAAAGCTGCCAGTCTTGCACGAGACGCGGTCGTCTTCGTTGAGCCTGTCACACTGACCGATGGCGCCATTGCCGTCGCCGTCGGTGTCCGGGTTGTCATAAACCCAGAGCTTGTCATGGCCGGTGGTAGGGACACGAAGCCAGAGCTTGTGCGACCCGCAGACGTGCTCCATAGGGAGATCCTCGTCACTGATTGGACGGTGTTTGTTGACAATGTAAGGCTCGAACTCGGACCATCGGTTGATCTTGTCCGTGGTCCAGCCGGAGAGCTTTTCGCCCTCGCCGTACCAGTCGGCCACCTCCTCGCACTTTGTACCGCCCGACGTGATGATATATTGGTCCTGGTATCCCCAGCCGGTGCCATGCCGAACGCCGAGGCTGAAGTCTGCCTGAACGTTTGTGGCAGCCATGAGGCCGAGTACAGCGAGGGTAGTTGAGAAAAGCATGTTGATCGAGTTTACGGTCGATTGGTGAATTCGTTGTCGAGTAGACTGGTAGTCAAGAGGGGAGCTGAGTTGTGGGGTTGTTCTCTTCACTTTGAGATCTTTTTATACCATTCTGACGTGCTCTTCTCACCGTTGAGAACATACTTATCACTGACGTCTTCACAGACTTTCCGCAACTCCTGTTTCCCAGCCCCAGATCTGATGAGAACATACGCACAACTGCCACCTTCATGCCACACTTCCTCCCCATTGATGGTCCTCGTCGAGCAGTCAGCCACCGGCTTACGGGCACCGGAGCTCTCACACCTCACAATGACGACATACGAGATTTGGGGGTTGATAAGTTTGGGGTTGATAAGGCGACCTCGCCCCCCCAAGATCTCGGCGAATCTGGAGCTTAATGCTGTATGGAAAGGATCTCGGATAGATATAGTCAAAAGTGTATCTGCTCGACCTTGATGACGGCCGACAATGCCACCAGACGATCATGCTTTGCGGAGGACAATAGCAGCTGTTCAAGAATCACAAGTCCTCTCACCAGGCACTGCTTGAGGTAATCTGAGATGGAGCGACTAGATCGATCTGCATTGCCCGAGCACCACGAGCTAAACCCTAAATCTAGTTGAGCCGTCCGTATAGCCAGCCCGAGTTCGTGCGCAGTCATCGGATGTTTCGGAATGCTTGAACGATGTCGCTTCGGCATTCAAATCGGGTTACACCTGCCATGTCTCTTGGTGAGAGTCAAACGTCTGTGCTGAGATGTAAGTCATGGATAAATGCGAAGCGAGATGACGCGTCGCGAGGCGACGAGATCTTCATCGCCACAAACGGTGACCTAGTCTGGCTCGATGCGATCCACGAGGAACAAGTGACTTGGAGTTTGGAGCAACTCAATATCGGATACTATACATCATATGCTCTGCCTGTTACATACACGACCGACCATGCCTTGTTTCCTTTGTGTTTTGGGTGCTCAGAACAGAAGTGCACCAGCAGCGGCGGCAGCGACAGCGCCAACAGCAACTACGTTGGTGCGCGCGCCGCTGTCCTTGCCGTCCTTGCTGCTCTGCTTTGCCTTTTCGGCGGCGGCGGCGGTCGCCGAAGGAGAGATCTTGCTGAGCGCAACGAGCTGGTTGCACAGGCGGTCGAGCGAGCCGTTGTCGCCGCCGCCCAGGCCCGAGGTCGCCATGCACTGCGTGCAGTCCGTGTACTCCTTCCTCTTAGATCCCTGGGTGTCAGCGGTGCCTGCGAGGTCCGTGGGGCAGATGTTATGGCTTGAAGGAAGAGGAACCGTTACTCACGCTGGTGCAGTACTCGGTGCATGCCGAGGGCCAACCCGAGCCGCTGGGCTCCTGGCCCGCACACGAGCTCATCCACGTGGTGTAGCCCTTGCACTTGTCCGTGCATCCGGTCGAGGCGGCGCTGGGCTGGGCGTTGGGTGCGGCCGAGACGGCGATGGCTGGAGTCAGCGGGGCTCGAGCGGGAGAGGGGGGACGGAATGGAGTGGAAGGGTAGATGAGGTGGTGGGTCCGTGTTGTGGCTGTTTGGGTGTTTGATGGCCCAATCACGGTGATGGCCGCAGGGGTGGTGACTTACCAGCGAGGGCGACGGCGAAGACAGCGCGCATGGTGAACAAGGAACAGAGTTGTGTTGGGTTGATGCCAGGCGACTGGTAAGGTAAAGTATAGGAGGTGTGGGTGTGAGAGTCGTGAGGACGAAGAGAGTTGGGTGTGAAGAGGTATCCTTTGTTGTGGGCCCCGACTTTATACAAAGTGAGAACCAAAAGAAAAAAAAATCAGTCACGCCGAGGAACCAGACGAACAGCCAGACAGAACCAATCTGCGCCAGCAATCTCCCCTCAGATGATCTCCCATTCTCTCTCACCCTTTGTGGCCCCGCCCCTAGTCTGTGCTTTGCTTGCTTCCCACCTCTCCCGCATGCAGCCTTCTGGGCTCTCGGCTCCCGGGCTTACTCGATGCATCCACCAGGCACAACCATTGGCGCATTGTGCATATGCGGGTTGTGGTGAAGGCGAGTCGACCAGCCATCTCGCCTCGCGCGTCCGGGGCCCTGCAAATAAAATAAAAATCAGGCGCCACATGACTGCTCTCCACCCAACCACAGTTCATGGCGCTCCATGTCAGCCAGCCCCTCGCCGGCCGTTAACAACGTACTTTGTATGGCAACGCCCATCGTGCATCGAACCCGGAGTCGACAGCACCAATCGAATTGCGAGCCTGGTCACCGGGGGCGCGCACGCGGCGCGCTCTGGCGCTCTCGAGTCCTGTAATAGGAGAGCGTCTGCTCTCAATCAGCGACCATGGATTGAGCATCGGGGCTATCCGAAAGGGTGAACTGTCCCGGACGACTGATCGACCAAGTCCATCGTCAATCCACCATCATCCTCAACCCCACCCTCGCCCTTTAATCTCCCGCGTCTTGGAACTTCCGTTATCGATTGAGGGGGGAACTGTCAGTTGAAGGAGTAATAGCGCGTTCACACCGGAAGATGCATTGGGAGCCTTCGGAGGGAGAGGAACGTGATGCGTGTGTGCCGATTCGATCAATTGGGCTGGCACGAATGTGACAAGAGTGCAAGACCCGGAGGACGAACGCATGACACCGCGTTCCGGCTGGTTACACGCACTTTCGACGCGACACAGCCTGTTCCTGGAATGAACTTGTACATCACCTGCATGGCTGACAAAGTGACTTTGTGGGACTGTGACTCCATTCACTTGCATGTAAAGCACAACACACTGCACACAGCATGTCTGGGCAAGGAACGAATCCCTGCACTCCGGGGGATCTTGCTTCCAGTGTGAGGTGGGAGGGCGAAACCGTTGGAGTTTGTGTCGCATCTCTACCCATCGGCCGCCTCCCCTATCGAGTGCAGAGGCGCGCCTTTGTGCCATTGCGCACACAGCACAGCAATCAACGAGATATCAAAACAAAGACATGCATATCGGCGGGTCTCTACTGTCTCGCTAGCATTGGGACAGACTCAGGGTATGAGAAATGTGCTGAGAAACGTGTTGCGAAATGCAATGAGCACAGGATGAAGCCAGAGGCCTGATGTGAATATCCCAATCCTATCGCTGTGTGTGCCAGAAAAGCTTCTTGGCTTTGCACTTGTTATCTTGATCCTAGCACATTCATTCACGTATCCCCCCTCTTGATCACACAACATCATCACGACCAATGAGCCTTGATGGATCGGAACATGGAAGCAATCACTCGGATCACATTGGCCTTCCCGACGTCTCCAGAGGTGCTGTCGTCACTCACAACTCTCAGTGCATACTACCGCCAGATACGGCAATGCTGCCTTCTTAAGACGCGTGCTTCAGACTTGCCCTGATGCTGAGCTCCTGGGCGGTGTCCGTGCTATGCCAGCCAGCGGTGCCGAGATCTGGCGGTGAACGCGTCAGGTCTTACAACGATGCGATGTGAGCTTTACTCACAGCATTGGAATGCATGGCTGTGTCCTATCCCTGTTACGCGTCAGAGCCTGGGGATCTGCTGTGTATGTTTCCGCCTGTTCAACTGGGCGGAATCCATCTTCGATGCAGTCGTCGCTCTGTGGTCTGTACTGACGTGGCTCTGTGGGCACCCAGTGTGTTTCAGATTTTCCTGGAACATGGAACACGAAGGAACTGTGCTGTGTACACGCACCAGTGTGCGATACCAGTGCCAGGGGACTGGTCCTCCCAATGTGCGACATGCGATACATGTGCGCTGTCAAGCATCAATCGGCATATCGGCATCACATCCTCACAGTCACATCTACTAACAGATTCACTTGTTCTCACCTGTGCTTGCACAACAGCGAGTCATGCTTGTTCACAGTGGTGACCATTCGGCCCGCAGACGTATAAGTACCGCTTCGAGTCAGCTTTTATCTCACCATTCTCACAACAATCTCCCCTTCCTCACAGTCTAGCCGGTCTAGCGCTCTTACAGCCCTCACATTCTCTAAACCACACCACTTTCCTTTCCAATCCCGCCATGCGTGCCGACACCGCCCTTGTGACCCTCGCGCTTCTCAGCGTTGCCGCCGCCGCGCCCCTCAGCAACGAGCCGCGCGGCACACACCTGCAGGCCCGCGCCGCCGAGCCTAACTTCCTTGACAATCTGAAGCAGTGGGGCGAAAACACCAAGGCGAAGGTCGAGGGTATCAAGCACGATCCCGTTGCCGAAACGGTTAAGCCCATTGTCGAAGGCACAAAAGCAAAGTCTGAAGAGATCAAGGCGACATGGGAAACGGCCAAGGAAAAGCTTGAGAAGGAGGGCCTTGTAGGTTTCTTTAGGGCCCTTCTCTCGGGCTTGAAGACCAAAGTCGGACCCACTCCTACCGAGTCGACCCCCAATCCTCCGGCGGTGCGCCGTGACGAGGGGACCCAGGAGGACAACGACGACGACCACGATGACGGCGACGACGAGGATGGCGATGGGAACGATGGCGGCGTCGAGGCCGAGGACAATGCCGATGAGGACGGCGACGCCGTTGACGACGACGTTGACGACGACGGCGTCGAGGCTGAGGACAACGCTGACGAGGACGACGCGGATGACAACTACGACGATGAGGACAACGACAAAGACGAGTCTTCGCACGAGAACCTTGACTAAGTTGCAGGTCAACTAGAAACAGGTCGCTAGGCCAACACGTGTTGTACCACAGTATTGTTGATTGTTATGGACATGGTAAAGTGCAGACTGTGTAACAAGTTGCAATGCGGTGCAGAATTGGGGTGGGGGGAATGAACTGAAACCTCACCTGTGCACTCACAATTGCCCCATACTCCTTCATGTAAATGACAGGGCAATGGGCAAAGACGGTCTACACTGTACACTAAAGCAGTCCTCTATTGCCAGGACCAGAGACAAAAGGAGATCAGTCGGGGGCTTCGGAATCATGCTGCGAGTACGACTTGGTTTCGGCAGTGTGGCCAGATTCAAGTGACGTCTGATCTTACTGAGTCAAGTCATCGCAACTGGAGATCTCGTGCCCCACGCATGAGCTTGATGCAATCTTGGAAGCCGATCTGGTGACATGATGATGGTCATACGCACTGCCTGTGCGGCGGTGCAAGCTTGAAGGCGGCTTGGAGTACCACTTTAGCTCTCGACGGTGTTTTGCTCGCCTCAGCCTGTTTCAGATACACCGATGGACAACAATAGGGACAAGCGCCTACGTGATGCGGTGGACTCCAAGGCCCGAGATTCCGATCCCAACCGTATCGTCGCTAGCGTTGCTCCAAAGATGCTCCAAAGATAAGCGCGTCCCGCAGATCGCGAACAGATACGTTTCGGCTCGCGACGCGCAGGAAACGTCATTGAACTGTGGTGGGCGCGACCGCGTCGTCACTTCCTTCTCCAGCGGTCACGTCTTCCCTTCATGATGTTGAAGTCTTATCCAAAGGTGATGCTCGCCGAACTCTGCAAGAGTCTTCTTGGGGTGAGAGACAGTATCTTCATGTATCGTACAGCATGTTTGACTGGGGCAATGGGTGTCGCAACGCACTAAGAGTCTTACAGCACCAGCTTTCTGACATGGACGAGCCAAAATGGCATAAATAGCGACCATTCGGACGGTCAGACACACCCCCACCTGCAAACAGCACTCCACATCCTCAACCTACAGCCAGTACTCCATATCCCCACCTACAAACAGTACTTCGTCTACACTAGCTCTCCATCATGCGCTTCTTCTCTACAGCTATCCTTTTCACGATCCTCGGTGTTGCCGCCGCTGCGCCCCTGGAGACAGCCGACCACGCCGCCCTCAACGCTCGGGACGCTGATGCGGTCCAAGCCCGCGCTCACACGGCCGCTCTCCTCGAGGACCTGGAGCGCCGCGGCGCTGGGTCCATCCTTGGCGAGGCCCTCGCCAAGGCTGTGGGTGACTATGCCAAGAAAGCGCTCGAGGACGCCATGGGCAAAGCCATCCACGGCGACAAGTAAATCTTCTGCTCTGAACGACGGTGCGCTACCCCGTGGGTCCTCGTCCTTCCAGGCTCCTGGCAACACCGACAACAACGAGGCCGACGACTGTGCCCGCCGCCCCTTCTGAGTTTGCGAAGTAAGAAGAGTCGAGAGATATAAATATTGTAGCACTTCCCGTACCCCCATGATGCCTTTGGTACATTGCCTTTTGTGTCACGTAGGGAAATGCAATTGTGAGAGAAACCTTCAACACTTGAAGTCTGTGGGACGCGCCGCGCTGAGTCATGTAATGGGTGAGGACGGCTGCCACAATGGTCGTGAGGCAACTCCGCAAAATCTCTGTAAAAACCTCCCTACCAGATCGTCGATCCAGCGACCTGTATAAACCGTTGGGTCCGTGACACTAGCTGCTGGATGTGCGTGAGAGGTGCGGGCTTGGAATGACGTGCAGGTCTTTGTGCGTCGACGCAATGACGCGGGTCATGGTCGCGAGAAAGTCGATCGTGTCGCTTAGCTTATGTGTCTCCTTGGGCAACGGCTGTGAAATTAAGGAGGAGTTACAGTACTGTAGCACTTTTGGAAGTGGCTGCAGTCCTGGGCCGATGCGTCTATTGTGACTACAGTAGTTTCTAACATCAAACCCATTTCTGTTCACGGTCTGCTTTCCGTTAAGAACAACGTCAAAATCAAATGGCATTTGAGGAAGTGCTACTCAATGGCTCTCGGTAGGAGAGTGCTATCTATGAACAAAAGTTTCTTAAAGTCGGTGCCTAAAGCTGAAAGTAATGTAATGGAGTTGTTGCCGCAATCTTCGCAGATGTTGTCATTGTTGAGGTGACCGTAGTTTACCGCTGGCCTCGAGGAGCTCGGGGCGCTATGCTTCTTGTTCAGAGACTTAGTTGTCACCGTGAACGGAGGGGTTCCAGCTCTTGAAGTTCATGTCGTTGAGTTCGCCCCACGACGGGTCGGCTTCGAGCTCGGGGATCTCGCCCTGGTCATCTCCCTTGTCGGGGTACATGGCATCGCCCATCGCCTCTTCCAGTTTTCCTTTACCCCAGTCGAGACCGCCCTGAATGATCGCACCTCCGATGGCCTTGCCGACTTGGCGGCGCTCCATGTTTGTGTCGCGGACCTCGATGGGAGCGGCGATAGTAACTCCCACAAAGGCGAGAGCAATGACGGCGGTGTTGAAGTACATGTTGAGTCGTGAGGGGATTATGGTACTTGCAATTGGGTGCTCGGGAGGCGGCTGATGGGTTGTTCAAGACGGTAAGACTTTTGGTATTTATAGCATCTTCTGCTTCTCAAACTTCGGACTCTTCCAAGTTGCGATGCTGCCCTCGAGACTACCTGCTACTGTACCCCGTCCTTCTCCTATCCCCCAGCACACCACCAAAATAATGCGGTTTGACCTTCTTGTCTTAAACAGCAGAAGCTTATTGGATGAACTGAACATCCTTTACCGGACATCAGATCTGAGGCCCCATATGTTGAGCAACATGTAATGGATATGACAACGTTTACTGAGAAGCGCTACTCTGCTGGAGAGGAGCTGACAATCCTGAGATCTCTGGATGCCAAGGGTTTCACGTGGCCGTAAGCACTTATCAGTCTCTTGGAAACCAACAGGACAAGGGTTCTTATCCATGTCTCCGAAGTGTGGATCCACAGATCTCCAGAAACCATCATGACCTCATGCTCGGGTGAGCGCCAAGCCGCTAGCGTCGCGGTTTGCTCTGAAACGTAAGAAACAATGACACAGGATAGACTTCAACAGGCCTCGGTAAGTTTATCCGACACGGCATCTCGGACTAGCTTGACGTCAACCCGCGGCACGTGTGACTCGATCGCGGCTGGGCATACGGTAGTACAGAAGATTGCGGTCTCAATTGTTCTTGGCTGCTGTCTGGTAAGGTTGACAGATCTCCGCGTCGCTAGGCGCCCAGACTTTTTATCGCCCAGCGGCTTGCTCTTGTGGTAGGCCAAAAGTGATCAACACCATCAATAACATTGAAAGAGATCATCAAGTTGTAAAGCGAGGTGGGGGTCGTCACTCACGGTTGTGAGAGCAACCTTGGCAACGTGGGGCGCTCCAAAGAGATCTGGAGTACTGGAGTTAGGTCTTGGGAATGAAGCTGATTCCAGGAATGAAGCGTCCGAGATCTGGGGACTGGTGAAAGCCGTTCCTGATCTCCTATAAAAGTAAACGAGGGTGCCCGTGTCAAGGACGCTAGCAACGTCGAGGAAACCTCACAGGTGAAGAATACAAATACTTGCTGTCGCTGCGACTACCGTGTTGGAGAGTGGCCGGAAACACTCCATCGCACGCAATCTTGGAGGGGGCGGGGGATATTGATCACCGGAAGTACGGAAGCTGCTATCTCGGCATGTTCGGCAACTAGATGGCCGGATTCCGGGCCGGAGTGGCCGAGTCGAAGCGGAGCGGGGTGTTGCTCAAGAAAACGAGGCGTCGAGTGGTGAATGGAGGCGTTTGGGGGATACCGAAACGTTCCTTTTTGTCCTTCGCTCTCCTTCTCATCATCTCTCTTCTCTACATACCCATCCCCATGTCGTCCCCGCCCACGCTCTTTATCAACGCGCGCCTTGTCGGCAAGCCCGACGGATACCTCTGGTCCGTCGCCATCGCCGGCGGTGTGATCGTTGCGACGTCCCCCCACTCGGTCGTAGAGGTTGAGGAGGGGTACGAGGTCGTCGACCTCGAGGGGCAGTGGGTCAGCCCCGTGAGTCTTGGTGGATAGGGCAAAGCGCGGAGTTGTGCTTCGATCGTGTGTAATGGAGACTGTTGCTGACGCTGTCTCCTTAACTTCACTTGCTATGTTTCGTGTTTTTTTGGTTCCTTGCGCACTTCTTACCCCCCGCGTCTCCTTACGCCTTTTCCATCGCTCTTCACTCCCTTACTCCACTATGGCTCCCGTACTCATTCTCCTCCGCGCTACTCTGCTTCGCTCCGCAGTCGCTCATCGACTGGCACACGCACTTCACGATGAACTCGCTCGCCGCACGCCGCCTGGACCTGTCGGGATGTACAAGCGCTGCGGCCGTGCTCGACGAGGTGCGCGCCGCCCTCGCATCGGGCAAGTACGACGAGGGCGGGCGCCTCGTGGCGATCAACGTGCGCAACGGCGAGTGGACCGACGGCCACCTCCTTACCCGTGCGGCGCTCGACGAGCTCTCCCCGCAGCCCCTCGTCCTCATCTTCAACGGGTATCACTCGGCAATGTGCAACTCGCCAGCCCTCGAGTTCCACGACATCCACGATCCCAACCATTCGGGCATGCTCCTTGAGAAGCCGGCGTTTGACCTCCAGCAGCGCCTTCAAGCCGCCGCAGACCCGGGGATCCTCGACGACTGGGTCGCCGAGCAGGCTGCCCGCGCCGCGTCCATGGGCGTCACCGAGGTTGTCGACCTCGAGATGGCACACAACATTCCGGCGTGGAAGCGCCGCGCAGACAAGGGCTTTGACACGCTCCGCGTTCACATCGGCTTCTACCCCCCGCACCTAGGCGACGCGGAGGAGGCGGGTGTGCGCACCGGCTCCCCGATCGCCGCCGACGGGCTCATCACAGCCGGCCCGGCCAAGATCATCTCCGACGGAAGTCTCGGCTCCCAGACCGCCTTCTGCTGCGACCCCTACCCTGGAACCGAGGACCGCGGCATTCTCGCGCACTCGAGCGAGGACGTTGAGCAGATTGCCATCCGCGCAACGGGCCTTGGCCTCCGTCTGGCCGTCCACGCGATCGGGGACGACGCCCTGCGCTCCGCCCTGTCGGCACTCGAGCGCGCCGCGCGCGCCGGCTCCGCCCCGCTTCCGGGCTCAACGATCGAGCACGCGCAGCTCGTCCACAAGGAGGACCTGTCGCGCTTTGTCGCGCTCGGCCTGACCGCCTCCATCCAGCCGCGCCATCTCGTGGATGACCGCGAGCTGTGCGCGGCATTCTGGCCCGGCCGCGAGGATCGCGCGTACGCGTTCAAGTCGATCGTGGATGCCGGTATCCCGATCAAGCTTGGTTCCGACTGTCCCGTCGCGCAGCTGGATCCGTGGGACGCGCTCGCATGTGCGATCTCCCGTGCGGGACCGGGCGAGGGCGCGGACAAGGCTTTTGTCAAGGACGAGTGCATCCCCCTCGACGTCGCGTATGCCGCTAGCACGTGCAATGGCAAGCTCCACATTGTCGAGGGGCAGGCGGCGGATCTTGTTGTGCTCGAGAAGAACCCCCTGGAGTGCAGCCCCGACGAGCTTCGCAAGATGAAGGTTGTCGGGACTATGCTTGCCGGCCGCTGGACGTACCGCCGCCAGGAGTAGGATGTGTACGGAGGAATAAGAGAAATCGGGTCAGGATGTCCATGATGGGAATGAGACACTCATGCATGGGATGAGGGAGCGGGATCTCATCTCTACACGTAGGTACAGCTTTCGGTATGCATGTGGATGAATAGCAGTGGAAGGAAGACTGTTTGCGAGCAGCCTGACCCTATGGCTATCAGAGCCCACAACACAGCACCGACAAGGTATCATCAGCGCTGCTGCAGAAACAAACGTAGTGTCGTCTGGGTCAAGCAGACCAGCGATAGCGCAGGCTTACAGGACGGGTGGCATCCATCGCCCCGTCGAGTACGCTGGGGAGAGGACAGGCGACATCCACCTCAACAGCATGGCTGCGATACTAGTCCAACGTGTTTGTATTGCCCTTTGTACTCGACGTGGTTGTGAGCTAAGACACTAGAGGCATAAACTTGCTCCTTCCCGCCAGAGACTTGAATGCGAGGTACACTGTATCCCTGTCAATGTGGAGATCGTAAGAACAACAGTCAGTAGCACAGCACTTCGGGGCCGGAAAGGTTGATGCAAGAAGCGTCCCCACGTCCCCGCCTCTTACCCCAGCCCCATCCCACCCCTCTCCCCTTCCCGCGGCGCCTCGATGCCATTTCCCGCGCACGCATGTGCATCTGTCTATTTGTGTTTAATTTCGCTGCGGCAGCGCCTAGTCGTCCTGCTTGACCTTGAGGTCCGAAAGGTCGGCCTGCGAGCCGACGGCGACCGAGTGCGGGGACGCCATCTCGAACGAGCTGGGTTGTAAGTGGGCGAATGGAGATGGGTAATGAGGTTGGGAGTACCGGTGGACGCGAGAGGACAGAAAACGACACGATGAGTCGAGGGATGACATCCCTAACCCTAGGCATCATCGCCATCTCTCTCCATCTCATCTGCCTCTTCCCACTCCCTTTCTCACTCACGAAGGGAACCGCATGCGGTGCATCTTGGGCATCTCCGCCTCTCCGATGAGGAGCTTGGAGTCGGCGACCTCGGACGCAAGCTCGAGGTGCTTGATGTTGCGCTCGGACCAGGTGTCCGCCGCGCCGGCCATGTTGCGCGCGATGAGGCGGGTGATCCACGGCGCCTTGTCGCCCTGTGCGTCTGCCTCGAGAGCCGCGTTCGACGTCGAGGGCGACGCGGCACCGGCCGCCGGAGAGGGCAGGTACGGGTACACCAGCGCGCCGAGGCCGAGGACGATGAACGTGTTGCGCCACGTCGCGTTGAAGAAGGCTGGCGTTAGTATGGAGCAGATATGCGGGGTTGGTTTGGAATGACGCGCTGGGGGTCGAAGCGGGTGGACTCGTAGTGGAGACGAGCTGCAGAGGCGCGCACCGGCAGCAAACGTGTCACCGCTTATTCACAGACACTGCCGCCGCGGCAGTGCACACGACGTCCGACGCCGAGCACCGCGCGCGTCACATGCGCACCGAGCGGTGGGAGGGCAAGTGGGCGCAAGTACACGCCTTGGTATCCCGCCCGAGATGAGGCTCTCCCTCATCTCTTCCCCTCTCTCTTCCTTCCCCTTCCTCCCCAGCTCGTGGCTCCTCTGCTTCCCATCCCGCCTCCAATCCCCTTCGGCGACCATCTCCCGCGCCTCGATTTCTGGTTCTCGCGATTCGATCCAGATACGCACTCTCGTGAGTGTCAGCCGCGCTGGACTGGTTCGACGCGGCGCGGCGGGCAGCCGCACGGGGCACGGCGGCGAGCGGGCGGAGCGCGGGGCGGAGGGGCATCGTGGTGGGTGGGGGAGTGGTGGGGAGCGAGTGTACCGTGTGTGATGGCGCCGAGATGGACAACAGCGGAGGTCGCGGACGGAGGTGGAGAGGTCGTGACGGGCAATAGGAGCAGCAAGCAAGCAGCGAATGGGAGGGACGGGGATTCAGCGGGGTTGGCGAGTGTGGCACCCCAGCCAGGGCAGGATTAGGAAATTTTGGACCCGCTAATCAGCAGTAGGTAGAAGGGTAATCTATCTTCGGTTTGATATTTGTATTGGGGGGTTCGGAGAACGGAGTCACGGATGCATGCCGGCTTGAAGAGCGTCGAAGTCAGCACCAACGGCGACGGCGACGGCGATGCTGGTGTTGGTCCTATCGCCCCGGAGATGCGGAGGAAAGCAGCAGCGAACAACACTTCCAGTCAACAGCGAGACAGAGCCCTGTTGCTCGAGTTGCCCTGTTGCAAGCTCATCACGACCGGAAAAACACCAGCATAACATGTCAAACAAAAGCTACAAATGTTCGGAATGTATCCACTAAGCATAACTTGGCCGCTGTGGAGAGCAGCAGACAAGGAATAGGAGCGGGCCCGGCCGCTATCTGTGCGGCGCGGGGGAAATGCTATTGGCAGCTTTTTGACCCCCCAGCCTGGAGGAGGCAGACTGAGGGGCTTCGAAAGTGCCGAACCTGGCCGAGACCGAGGCCAGAGAGGATGAGGGGAGTGGAGGGGAGTTAGAAAATAGGGAGAGGGCGAGAGTGACGAGGACGGGAAGAGTGATGAGATGAAGACTCTTACCGACAGCCTCCGCGACCCCATTATCCAGGTTAGTTTACATGTCATCTGCACAATCGTCGTGACCATTTACCCCGCGCTTCGCCTCAGCTCGTTAAGAGTCGTAATGCTTGCATGCACAACCTGTTGTTAGCCCAGCCCCACATTCCAGCGCTCACCTATTCTACACTTAGACACGACGCGGGCGGGGTCCACGGGTCCCGCCAATCTTGAGGCGTGTGCGGTCCTCGACGCGGCACACGAGGGGCGCGACCTCCTCGCCCTCGGCGCCGGCGATGGCGGCGCTGACCGCCTCGCGGCCGGTGCCCTCGAATCCGTTAAACGAGACGCCGAGCTGCATCTTGTGTCCCTTGGCCGCAAACGACCGGCTCGTTTGTACGATGCGCGCAATCATCTTGAGCACGGCCTGGTGGCTCGCCTCGTAGTTGCCCTTTGCGCTGTTCTTGAACACGGACCCCGTCCCCGCCGAGATGGACGGGCCAATCGGGCCAAGACGATCGGACAGTGTGAGGATCAGGTTGTTCCGCGAACACATTGCCGAGAGGTTGTGCGTCGGCGCGCGGTCCGTCACCCCCGACTTGCGCGCGTACCTCCCCCCGTCGAGCGGCTCCCACCGCAGGTCGAGCAACGGCATGTCCGTCCCCGCCGTGCCGCCCGAACGCACGAGCTGGCCATCCACAGTCAACGGCTTCATCGGCGCGGCGGCGAGCGGTGCGCTCGAGGTGAGGCCGCGGGCGGCCGCAGCCGGGAGGCCAAAGTCGAGACCGACCCGAGACGAGGTCGCAAGTGTTGCGCGGGCGAGAGGGGTGAAGAAAGACATTGTGTTGGAGAAAAGTGTTGAGGAAATGGAGGGGAGGAGAAGAGCGAGGGCGAGTGCGAGCGAGCCAACGACCAACAAAGGGAGAGGGCGAAACTGGTGCGACGGACTTTTTTTTTCCAGCGCGCCTGAATGTGGCACCTTCCGAAGCACTCCGCGGACCCCCCAGGACATCTTGCTGTCAATCGATACACGACATGCATCTACATATCCCGACAACGATACAAAGCATACACTGAACGACAAGCAGGGAAAAGGAAAAGAGATTGGAACGTTATACGAGGCCGCCCCACGCTCCAAGACCAGCAAATACGCTCCCGAGCGCGACGATGAGGCCCTGGAAAGTCAGCACAGCCAGCATATGTCACTCACGCCCCAGGTGACGGCGCCGACACCGACACGGCCAACCACCTTCCACACGAGCGCAAGCACGGCGTGGAGAAAGGCAACGAGCACCCACGCGAGAGGAAGATACCTGCTCGGATGCGGGTTTGGTGCGTACGGCGGCCACTCGGCCGCGGCAGCATGCAGCGGCGGCGCATCAGGACCGCCATGGGACGGCTCGTGCTTGTAGATCGGCTCCGGATCGAACCAGAAGGCGGAGAGGATGAGCGTCAGGCCGAGATTCAGAATCAATGTATCGATGCGCCAGAGAATGTGAAGGGCAAGCGGGATGAGCTGGGGTTAGAGATGCTTGGGGGACGTATTGGACGTACGGGGAACGGGAGGCCCATAACCTGTTCGAGTTCTGCGGTGAGCACGATGAATGCATTCTCCCACCCACCATGCCTTGCGCGCATGCGCTCCAGGACCAACACGCGGCGCTCAAGCTCGTCCTCTTCCTCGATCAGCGCGTCCTCATCCAGATCGCAGCCGTCTGCGCGCAGCAAGGCGCTCTCTTCCGGCACGGTGGTGAGTCCCGTGTCGGTGCCCAGTCCAAGTTCGGCACCGTCGGTCCACTCGAGTTGCGGCGCGGTAAGGACGTCCTCGTATAGCGCGAGCTGCTCCCATCCCTGCACAATACCCCAAGTTGTCTCGGCGAGACCCCATCCTAGCCCGAGCCAGAAGCTGCTGTGAAAGCCCGAGGTGGGTGACGGTATGGTGAGCGGGACGGAAACAAGACGCACGGCCTCGTGCCCCACCGCGTGCAGTACCGTGGACACAGTGACGGTCCACATGCTTGAGAGGGGGAGCCATGAAGTGGCCACAAACATGGGCACGCGCAACGCCTGCACCGTCATCGATGCAAAAATACCGACGAGGAACGCCTTCCAGAAAAACGGGTGCGGGTATTCCTGTCCCTCGTCACGCTCGTCCCGGCTAGGAGGCCTGTGTGTGTGTGAGTGAGGAGGAGGGCAACAGTTGGTCTGAGCGCTGGTGACGTCGGGAATCAAACATTCGGGGTGTTTCATGGATCAACGGGAATCCAAAGGAGTGGACGGGTGGACGGCAGCGATACCACCGACAAACAGGGGTATGCTATTCACAGATCCCATCACGACGCGCAGAAGCGCTCAGAACACGCAACGGAAAGCGTCCGTTAGACTTACCATCCCCAAGTGACAAGCGCCACCATGCTTAAGAAGAAGAGCGTTGTCAGAATCGGCACAAGGAGGTACAGGCGCGACAGCCACACCCAGGACACTGCGGTCAGTATGTGAGCACAAGGACAGGTGGGCGCAACGATACCAAGCGGCCGCAAGGGAGGATAGCCATCCACGTACGAGTCAGTGCAGCAGCCGCAGCTGCACAGACCATGCTGCAGCCACAACCTCTTCACTCTCCCCCGACCCCCGGCTTCCGACCCCCACTCACCGTTCAACAGCGCCTCATCCACCAGGTCGTCCATGTCCATGTCCAAGCACTCGGCCTCATCGCAAACAGCGTCGCAGCCATACCCATTCGTCGGGGATTCCACCACACCTTCGCCCTCGTACTCGTACACCTGTGTGGGGATGACGATCTGCACTGCCGGCGGCCCGCCGTCTGTGGGAGCCTGGGTAGTCGCTCCGTAGCTCACGCGGTGTGGTGGCTTGCGGCCCGACGCGAGGGCCGATGGCGGGGCGTCTGGTGCCGTGTCGTTTGTCATTGGGTGTGTGGCGTGGGGTGCGAGTGGGGGGGAGTGTGGGAAAGAGAGATGAGAGAGAGAGAAAGTGCTGTTGTCGTTGTTGTTGTTGTCGTCGTCGTCGTTTGTCCATGGGGCTCTCTCGATCTTGACATCCTTGTGATCGCATATCCCGCTCTTCTTTTAGATGGCGACATCCTTCATTCCTTATTTGCGTCAGATATGTCAGATGCGCGCTAGGCGCTAGATGCGGACGGTTCCAAGCAGGTGGGGGGAACAGATAAGGAAACTCTCGCCAGACGCACGTTGTGTACACGTGTTGTAGTACCCAGCTATCACGTGACATTCCGCATTTCCGCCTTCCCCCTTTTCCCCCCGCATTCCCCCCTCCACCTCCACCGGCAACTCTCTCTTCCGTCCGATGTGGAGGACCAGACGGCCCCGGCGGAAGCAAACGGAGGTTATAGCCAATCATATCTCTCCATTTCTCCCGTGCTGTAGAGTCTGTAGCATCACTCTCCTGCTTTTTTAGCCGGGGATACCGCGGATTGCCGGAGAAAAATGGGCAGGAAAAAGCACAACAAGAGTGCCCAGGGAGCCAGGTGTCCCTTGGCTTGGTGCGGTGCTTGTGATCGCATGCTCTGCGGCCGCTGTTCGGTCCTTTCGGCTCGGCTGTACCGATGGGCAGGACGTGCGGACAGCGATGATGAGCCCACCCGCCCCCGGCTACAAGCCGACTATAGGCTGACAAGGCTGGGCATGGCTGGGCGGCGGCCGTGACAAGGCCGTCTCCGTGTAGCCGTGTAGCGTGTGATCACAGTCGTCGCTCGGCTACTCGCTCAACTTGACTGTACTGGTATACTGGTACTGGGTGACTGGATGTGACTGTACCCGATTTAACCTGCCCCCCTTCTTTTTTTTCCCCCTTCTTCCCCCTCTTCCCCCACCGTCTCCGTCTCCGTCACCGACACCGCCGCCGTCGTCGTCGTCGCCAGCGTCGCTCCGCCCCTTTCTACCCCCTCCGCTCGCTACCGTTTCCGCCTAGCTCAAAATGTCCGACGAGGGATCCGACGTTCTTGCCGTCAAGGAGGAGAAGCAGACGGTCAACCCCGTCAAGTCGTTCATCTCGGGCGGCTTTGGTGGTGTCTGCGCCGTCCTTGTCGGCCACCCCTTTGACCTCACCAAGACGCGTCTCCAGACCGCGCCCCCGGGCACCTACACCGGCGCCATTGATGTTGTGAAGAAGACGATTGCCCGTGATGGTGTCCGTGGGTGAGTAGCAACCGGCGAGCGACGCGCAGAGGGAATCGGGAAGATGAGACATGGTGGGCCGGACGAATGGCAGCGAGAGAAGCGTCTCGAGAAGCGTCTCGAGCTGTCCTGGCGCCGGCCATTCTGGCGGTTGCTTGCCGCCTACGGGGCTGCGGGTTGTCTCGTAGTCTCGCTGTCTCCATCCAGTGGAGACCGTGAAAGCCGGTCGTGCGACTTGCCGGGCCATCTCTCACCCCGTCCTCGCTGCGTGCGCCGCGCCAACATCTCTCTCAGAACACATACTGACTTGGCAGCATGTACCGCGGTATCTCCCCGCCCCTCCTCGGTGTCACTCCCATTTTCGCCATCTCGTTCTGGGTACGTATAACGGTGTCCTCCGCGATGGGCCAGCGAGGGTGCCCCCATAGGGATTTTCGGAGCGCGATGCTGGGCCTGCTCCGTTGTAGAACGGACCAGGGGCCGAGATCTGAGCCATTGGCGCATCTCATCAGCCCCAGCGACCTGCGACCCGCGACCTGCCGTGATGGCAGCGCAGGTCGCGTGCCCCCTCTGGTCCTCCCGCACACTAAAGACTTTCTAGAGACAGTACTGACAAGCAGGGTTACGACATGGGCAAGCGCCTGGTCTACGCGATGACGCCAAACCGCACTTCGCCCAAGCTCTCGGTCGGCGAGCTCGCCGCTGCTGGTTTCGTTTCTGCCATTCCCGCGACTCTTGTTGCTGCTCCCGCTGAGCGTGTCAAGGTTCTTCTCCAGGTGCAGGGCCAGGGCGGCAAGCCTGCGTACACTGGCCCCGTTGACGTCGTGCGCAAGCTCTACGCCGAGGGCGGTGTCAAGTCGATCTTCCGTGGTACTGGTGCCACTCTTGCGCGTGACGGTCCCGGCTCTGCTCTCTACTTTGCGACTTACGAGGTGATCAAGGGATCGCTTTCTGGCAAGCCGACGATCGACCCGGCGACTGGCGAGGAGCACCAGGCGCCGCTCTCGCTCCCGGCCGTCATGTTTGCTGGTGGTATGGCCGGTGTCGCCATGTGGTCGCTTGCCATCCCGCCCGACACCATCAAGTCGCGTCTCCAGTCCGCCCCGGCCGGCACGTACTCGGGTTTCATGGACTGTGCACGCAAGCTCATTGCGCAGGACGGCGTGAGCGCGCTCTTCAAGGGCTTTGGCCCCGCGATGGGCCGTGCGTTCCCCGCCAACGCCGCCACGTTTGTCGGCGTCGAGCTCTCCATCAAGGCCATGGACGCGCTCTTCTAAGCGCCGAGCTGCAGGAAGATAGAGTAGATTGGGTAGAACACCGCGCCCGGGGGGCGGGCGGCGGTGGAAAACACGCGACAGACCTATAGGCGTTGTATCATTGCATGGATGGCTGCAACAGAAACGGACACGATATCCGAGATGGCACAAACACGACTGACGCACTGATAGCGGCACCCGCCGCTGCGCGATCCGGCTTCGGCAATCAAAGCCGAGCACATAGAAGGTATCACATAAAGCATAATGCACATCGGCGCTGGGCGGGATGCAGATGGCTTGGTCTCAGAGTCAAACTGATAAAGCTCACTAACCCCGCCGCTGCCCGTGACGCTGTTCCAAGCCACTTGGCAGTCTCGGATGTTTGGACTTGTCACTAGATGAATGACCTGCGACGAGCAACGCGCAATATCCAAGATATGCACTACAGACACGCCGTTAAGGCTTTAGAGCACATGCAGCAACACCAGCCTACCCCTGCCCACACAGCGCACTGCACACGGTGCACAAGAACAGTGACATACACACCCCATACTCACGGCGCGGCAGCTCGGTGCGGCCCAGCCGGCCCGCCTGCCCGCCCCGCCTCGTTGCCATGACGGAGTGACGGCCAGACGGACTCGTCCACTCTCCGTTTTCCAACCCCCAGGTGGCCCTCTCCCCTCCACTCGGCAACCAGATTTCCACTTTGGAAAAAGATGCCGTATCCCGTATTCCCACCATTCCAGCCATCCACTCCTCTCAGAGCTTGCGAGCTTGCAAGCTTTCCAACTCTTCTCAAAACTTGATGCTCCGCAGCGGACCCGCGCGTCCGCTCGCTCCACTGATACCGAGGTGCTGCGCAGCTAACGCAGGCACGGGGGCATGCGTCGGGTTTCGACAGTTGCTGAGGCGCCGAGGGCCGCTTTCTCGACTCGTTATGGACTCTCCCGCGATGTAATGTGGATCATCAGCATAACGGTGGACGACACAGACAAGCATGACTACAACAAGGCCGTGACGCGAGAATGCGTGATCTTACGCCAGCAGCGAACGTCAGAAGAGTCGAGAACTGTGTAGAGACTGATTCTACTGACCAGTTCCGCGCGCTGACGCTGTGCTGTCTGCAACGTAGGCCACGCTTGCTGCATCTGGGCTTGTCCTTCAGGTCCTCGGCTCTGGCTGGCCCACGCAGACCAGGACGGCCAGAACCCACCATCCACAACATCCGTCCGCAGTTAAGCGCACGTGCATGACTCCCGTGCAGTCTGGCCTGGGTTGCCCACGTAGCCCACTATCCCCGCCCAGTTCGCGGCATGCTGCGCAGGTAAAGCCGTGGGAATGCTTCGTGTGGCACCTCTGCCTGCGTGCTCACCATCATCGTTGTGGTGAGTTTTATGGAATCGTCGAGCTCATCATCAGCACCGTGCGCTGTGCTCGTGCTCTCTCGTCTCCCGTCCGTCATCGCACGCATCTCATTCCTTGCTCCACGAAAAACCTCATATGGACATAAGCATTTTTCATCACTTGTGCGCATCACGTCGCATTCCCCGTCGTCGCAGCCGCTACCTTGTCATGTTCAGTAACGGGCCATGAGAAAATGTAACGGGCCATGAGAAAATGTACGTGTAACAATGACATAGTTCACAAATCTGTCTCACATAGTACGAGCAGAAACGGTGTCTGGCGCAAGGTGGTAGCGCTTGCGCCAGCTATTACATACTATATGGCGCACGGTCGCTGGGCGCCGCAGGCGGAAGGGGTGGTGGCTAGAACGGCGTGGGCGCTTAGGCGGCGACGACGGCGGCCATGACGGCAGCGGCGACGGCGGCGCCGGGAACAACGAGGCCCATGGCTCCGCTGTTGCCACCGCCACCGGAGGGGCTGGCAGACGGGCCGGACGGGTGGGCGGTGCCGGAGTGCGAGCCGGTTGCGTTGGCGATGGCGCCGGTCGCAGAGCTCATCACGCTGCTCATCTTGCTCATCACACCGCCGCCGCCAGTCTGGGTGCCGGATGCGCTGGACATCGGGGCAGTGCCGGGCTCGGTGCCGGTGGTGGCGGCGGCACCGCCCTCAGTGCCGGTGGGGGCAGTGGTGGCGGCCTCAGTGCCGGTAGCGGGGGCGGAAGTCTCGCCGGCGGGGGCAGAGGTCTCGGTGCCAGCAGGGGCGGAAGTCTCGCCGGCGGGGGCAGAGGTCTCGGCGCCAGCAGGGGCGGAGGTCTGCTCACCGCCGGGCGCGGCAACGGAAGAGGAGGCGGGGGTCTCCTGGGCGTAGACGCCGGCAGTGACTGGGGATTGTTAGTGGAGGCCTTGGGTGGAGGAATGGGTGGTGAGATGGTGGTGTGGCGAATGTGGCGGTCGGCAGTGGTGGTGGTGGTGGTCGAAAAATGGTACTCACGGGCAGCAAGGGCGAGGATGGAGAACTTCATTGTGAACGGATGTGGATGTGTTTGATGGATTCTGAGAAGCGGGTCCGGGAGGGGGTTTATATACTATCTCGGTGGCATGCATCTGCGTCTATCAGTGTTGTGGGTTGTTCTCGTTGCTGCAAGTTGGTTGCGGACTGGGAACCTGTTGCGTTAGGCTTCGAGGCTCGCGGCCTTGCGGGTCGCAGCGTCAGACGGCGTCCGCAGCAAAACAATGGGTTCATTGGATTCCTGGGGGCGGGACCACGAGAACTGGGGACATGGGCATAGCGGGAGGCACACACGTCAGTTCTCGTCGTCGCTCGTCGCCGCGCCGGGTTCCTGCATCGTGTCGCAGCAGGACAGAAGAGCCAGGAGAACAGCACAGTCCCAGCGGAGATACTGCGACACTAGCATCCGGGGGTCATCCGGCGGGGTGGGTGGCAGGGCATGGGGGCATTGTCTCGTCTCGTCTCGGCTCGGCTCGGCACGGTGACACACCCTCGGCGGAGTGAGACATACAGAAATCAGATACAGGATCCAGGACCAAACTGCGGACGTGTGGGGGTGGTAACTCTTGCCCCGACCATGGCACTCGATTCCACCCCCGATCTCTCGATCTCACCCTCTCTGCCCCGCCTCTCGCAGCACGAAGCTTAAGCAGTACTGGAAGCGGCAATATCATCCAACAAGCTTTCGAGCTGGTTGCAGCCCTTTCTGTGCAATCTCTCGTTGCGCGCGGTTGTACCCATTATCTCAGAGTGGCTAAAAAAAAAGGGGGTGGTGCTGCGATCTCGGCCGGGCCGCTGGGTAAGCCAGTTCCAAACAAGCTCACTACCAAAACAAACGTAACTCTCCCTTGCCCTCTGTTTTTTCTCTTTCCTCTTTTCCCTATCCCCCTGCTGCGCGCCGGCGGCATGCGCGGCGCGTGCTGTGCGGGGTGGGGGGCGGTTAGTAGCATATTACATCTTTCTTCCGCCTCGTGTTGGTGCTGCGGAGTGCCTTGCAGCTATCCAGCAGATTGGCCATCCGACAGATGAGATAGAGTGAGTGTTCTGTCTGCCAGACACAGCGTATACCGTACAATGGTGCGTTTGTTCCTGTCTGGCAGTGCTCGATGCTCAATGCACAGGACTGGGCCTAGATGCAACTCGATGCACTACAGCAAAGGCTGTCCTGGCTGTACGAGATCGACCCGGCCAGACTCGGTGTGCCGTATGCGACGGTGTGGCAGACTGTGATTACTACTCTGTAACTGCCCGCCATTTTCCAGCCAGCAGCCAGCATGTCACTGTCACAGCCAAGGCGACGACGCCTGCCGCTGTTGGCTACCTGTTCTCTCCCTCTCTCTCTCTCTCAGTTTCTCTGTCACAAGTCGTACGTGTGACATCATGCGCAGCAGGGCCGTCCAGCGGCGTAACCCCGAGAGGTCTCCAGGCGGCCAGGCCGGGAGGCGATTACGCCGACGTGCGTGGGCTGCTGCGGAGGTCTGGGAATGGCGTTTTGGGAGGCAGGGCCGCGCGAGGCCAAGACTGGAGGGGAACGAGGAGAAACGGGGGGGGGACCATGGAACCAGGGGCAGGCTGCATGGCGACGGTCTGGGGTCGCGGGTCGCGGGTGGGGGGTCGGTGGGGTCGGGGGATGGCGGGCCAGGCTGCGGGCCTGCGGGCCTCTGGGCCTGTGGGCCTGTGGGATTACGGGGCTGGCGATGATGGCGAGCAGGCCGGCCTGGTCGCCCCGCCCAGGACGCGAGGCCGGCCGACGCCGGACATGCCGAGAACGTGCCGTCGAAACACCTCGGAGGGTTTGGTAGTGTATAGTGGGGCCGCGGGGGTGTTCGGGGGTGGCCCGGTTGCCCCGTCCACTGGTGATGCCTGACGACCGACGAGTGACCGAGTTGTTGTTCCTCCCCCCTCCTCCCCCAAACATGGATCATTCTGGGTAAACATTGAACCCAGCGGCCACCGGCCCGCCCCGCCCGCGCTAGATGGAACACGCAACGCTCAGGGCGAATATGCATGTCGCTTCCGCTGGGCATGTGAGGTGGGGGCAGATGCGTGCAACCAGCCTGGCGGCCTGGCGGTCCAGCCTGCAGAGCTGAAGCGCTGTCTGTATCTCGGGTTCTGTTCCGGTGCGCCATCCCATCGGACTCGGAGCTCGGCCGTGTTCCTGGCCAGGATGTCTGGGACTGGGGTGTCCCTGAGAGCGCGAGAGCTCCGACTGCCACTGAGAGAGGTGCCAGAATCATCTACGGCCAAACGGTACGAGGCGCAGATACAGCCACTCGTGGTGTGGTCGCGGCTGCGGCTGTGCGACTCGCCCTCCACGGCCTCCACTCGCATGCTCACTCGACTCGCCACGCTGTTTGGACAAGCATCTCTCGACGAAAAGCGGAAAACGGAAACCGTATCGCTGCGCGCCGCACCGCTCCTATCGGAAGTCGCGCGGAAGATTCACGCCGTAAAGCTTACTGCACAGCGATGGTGGCTGGCGGCTGGCGGTTGCTGTTGCCAGGAGGCAAGGCTCGTCCTATTTCGGCTCGCGGCTGATCGCTTCTGGCAGGTACGATTACGAGCTGCCCGCGATCTGGATACGCGCCACACGCGCCACACACCCTTTTGTTGATTCTGTTGTGCTCTCTCCCATTCTGGACTCGCGATCAAAGGCGGTGCGATCGCGTAGCACGCCGCGTGCCTCGAGGAGAACAGGGAACGCGGTGATCGAGCCAAGATCACGCAGCAGCTGGCATGTTGCACGTTGTGTGCCGTTGGCCTGTAGGATCGCTGTTTTGTGTCCCGGCTGTTCAATGTTCGACCGGGTGCCAAGCGCTCACACTTGCGCGTAGCATTGTGCCCATCGTGACTGGATACCACTGGGTGAGACCTGGCGACACGAATGCAGCACACGTAAGGTCCCAGCTGCGGGGGCCTGGGCTGCGGGCGATAGGGTTCAGCATGGTTGCCTCCGAGTGGGTACAGGAGTACAGTACAGATGCACAGGAATCTTGTCGGATCGCAATGCCGACAGCTATACCGGACGGTGACAGAGATACCGTCGGGTCCTGTCGTCGCGGGCCTCGGACATGAAACGGGGTTGTGCTCGATACATGGCAGCTATAGACGAGGCTGGCGGCTGGCCGTTTCGGGTGTATCACATCGGATCAGGATCACATCACATCACGATATAGCGATATATGGCCCACGGATCACAGAATCACGCCGGGCGTGTCCCGCCCGCACAGCGCGCAGCTCGCAGCTCGCAGTTCGCAGCACGATTCCAGAGCACCGGTTGAGCGGTGTTGTTTGTGCCAAGAGCTCCGGTGTGTGACTCTGGTATGTATGATACCTGGTACTGTGCACCTCATCTCCGGCAGCATGCTGCGCTTCACCCTCCAGCCATCCAGGAGCAGGTTTCAGGCTACGGGCCGTCGAACCGGATCTCGCTGGCATCGTAACGATCGCAACAATCCTATGTGTTAGCCTGACACATGGGCAGCTGCCGACCTTGCCAACATGGAATAACAGTACATGGCATATGGCATGTTGGATACCAGACACGCGATGCCCACGAGCTTCCATTCCTCCAACACCGCTTGCCGGCTTGGCGAGCTGCGAGCAGCGGCTGCGAGCTGCGATTCCGCCCTTCCCGGCATGTTGTGATCCTGGTGGGTCTAGACCCGGAAACAGTACAGTACATTACACTGGAACGTGAGATCCACAGGACACTGGAACGACAGATCCCTCAGTGCTGTGGCCTGGGCAGGAACGAGACTGTGCGGCGTTTTCTGAGGCGCACCGCGCAGCGCCAAGCGAATCGGACAACCGGGTCGCGAATGCCGAGGGTGGACGGACCTGAGGATGCCCGATATCTCGATTACAAGAAGCGTGGGGGGTCCGTAAGCCGTACTGCCGTACTGCTGTACTGTCACACTGGTTGCACATGTGCTGTGTGGTACGACACGACAACGCTTGCTGCGGCGGAAGTATGGATACGGGATAGGTATATCCTCCGGTACTGTTCCGTGTGGTGGTGGAGGTGGTCCACTCTCCGATGCGGCTGGACAAGTGGCGATACGCAGCTGCACTCAGTCGATGGAACACGCCCAGGGAGATGAAGATGTGGGACGATGGGTACGTGAGGGTGTGAGAGTGCGGTCGAGTGCGTCGTGAGTGGCGCCAAGGGCGACGATGCTGGCTATCGTTGGACTAGCTGGCCACTATGCCACACGATGAACAATGTCTCCACGACATTCTTGCTGCACAGTGTTGATGTCATCGACCCCAGGTAAAACTGCCCACCGGCTAGAGTTTGTTCACTGTCCCCAGCTCACCGAGTTAGTAGTGAGGACCATACCCAAGGCCTTGTTCAATCGCCCCACACGAGCCACCCCTCCAACTCCAAACTCCCGGCCCCTTCCATTGACCAAAATCCTCCATACAACCCTTTCTGAGTACAAGTGTCTTCGCATTAACCGCGCCCAATAAACGGCATTCCGCTCGCGCTGTCGTCAGCCTCGTCCCGTTGTGGACCCACATGATCTGGAGGTGGAGCACGTCCGTCTCGGCGGGCATACCGGCAACGAAAACCACCGCCTTTGCGACATTCTCGACACCCATGACGGGCTCGGACCGCGTGCTCCCATCAGCCTGCACACAGCCAGAGGCAGCGCCGCCGCCCATGTCCGTCGCTGCGTTCCCGATATCCAGCTGCGTGGCCGTGATCCCCCACTTGCGCCCGTCCAGCGACGTGCTCGCCGTCAGACCCGCAATCGCGTGCTTGCTGACCGTATATGCCGCCGAGTCAGGGCGCGGCGCCGACGCGCTGATGCTCCCGTTGTTGATGATCCGCCCGCCGCGCGGAGATTGGCATTTCATCACCCGGATCGCGGCGGCCGTGCACTGGCGTCAGGCTTGGCGTCGGGGTTTGCACTCACCAGCACTGCTGCCATGACGTTCACGTCTAGGACATGCCGGAACACGCCCATATCTGCGTCCTCGAGGGGCACGCCTTTGAGGCTATCGATGCCCGCGTTCTGGTGTGAGAATAGAAATATAGACACCGGCAGACGACCAGAAAGAAGAAATATCCAGCGTCCCAAAAAGAAATAAATCGCGAAAAGTGACCGCAAGAATAGTTCAAAAATACCGCAAAAAGTACCCAAAAATACCCTCAAGACTCCAGATCCACGCACGACTTACATTGAACAGCACATCCACGCGCCCCCACTGCTCCCTGACGCTTTCAAACATGTCGCGCACGTAGGCCTCGTCCGTGACGTCCCCCGCGCAAATCTCGGTCCGCGCGCTCGCGGCGCAGGCTGCGGCGGTGGCCTCGAGTTCCGCCCGGCGGCGGCCGCTGAGCACGAGGACGAGCGGGCGGTCGCTCGGCGCGCGGGACAGCGCAATGGCACATGCGCGCCCAATGCCCCCCGAGGCACCTGTGATGAGGATTACTTTCGGAGTGGACATGCAGATGATATGTCAATATTTCGATGATCGTGGTCGTGACGATAGTAATGATGGCAGTATTTGTATCGAGATTGATGGGCGCGGCTAAGAACGGTAACTCGGATTGACCGGGCCGGAGCCGATGCGTTCCAGTCTGAGAGAATATTTGTGCATGCCGTGCAGATAGAACGAGATTAATCCGAGACAGTGAATACACTAAGTTCTGTGCATTTAATGCCTGCTGCATTGAATGAACAAAAATTGGGGAGAGTTTGCCTTGTCTTATTCACAGAGAGCGATATCTCAACTCTCTCAACTCATTGCTCAACTTGCTGTCGGAATCACCTGGGGGAGGCCATGTCAGCCTGGTTTCCCGGCGGAGCACCGGGCCGGGCGAGTGGCGAGGTCGAACAGGCCGTCTCTGAGTGGTGGGAGATAAACCGTTCAGCCTCCCCCCGCACTAACACCCTGAGAGGGTGGGGGTGATGGGAGAGATGGATATCGGGGACAACAGGTGATGGCGAGATGGACAGCAGATGTATGTATGCATTGCATGCATTGGGCTGCGTATACCGCCCCAATAGGGACTCTGATGATGCTGAGATGCATTCTGATAGCGAGTTCGCTGCACTGAGAGTGATTAGAGGTAGTGAGAGTGGGGGAAACACAATTTTTACGTAACAAAACGTGCCTTGTGCCGATCCAAGGGGACCGCCGGAGACCACCTGTCGGGTCCTCTCAGCATTATGCACCTCGCGCTATTCCAAGAAAGAGGAGGTCCAAGCACGTCTTCGATGTTCACGAGCACATCGAGCACATCTCAACAACGAGGACACACGCGATGCAACACTCCTAGCCAAAAACCTACTCTCTCTCTCTCCGCACTCTCCATCGCCGCCTCGTCCTCACCCCCTCCGGTGGCCCCCCGATTATTCCGACCCGCGCTGTGTTAGTCGCCCGCTTGGCTCCAATCTGCCTCTCAGCCTATAGGTCCCACCCGCGTCCAGCAAACTCGCAACCCCTGCCGTCCGGCAGTATCGCCCACTAAGGAACCAGCTGAACGACACAGGTGGGGAGGTGGGGGACCAGGACCAGGCAGCAGTTCCGATCCCAGGATCAATCCTTTCATTGTCCATTCACTAGCACTCTAGCACACTACGGCCGACGCCGGACTCGATCCCTCCCTCCGCGCCACTTGTTCGATTATGAGCAGATCTCCGCCGCGGCTGTGGCACGCGCTCGTCTGCTGCGATAACGATCACGGCTCGTCGAGCAGCGCGAGCATGAACGCCGGTACGGGTACCGGCGCCAACACTAGCGCTGGGAACACGCCGCGCTCACTCATGCCGACGGCGATGGCCAACTCGCTTTCCTCGTCATCGAGCGCCAGCGCCGCCGCGTCGACCTCGCTCTCGTCCTCGTTTTCCTCCGCGCCATCGCAGACGGGGCCCGAGCCATGCCCGTTCGAGACGTACTGCTGCCTCGACGAACACTGCGAGGCCGACTGCAAAAAGTCCGCCGCACTCGCCCAGTGCGACGACAAATGTGCCAGCAGCGCCGAGTGCGCGGCAGAAGCATGCTTCGACCCGACGTGCGACGATGGGTGCGAAGCCGAGTGCTGCGATGATCCGTCCTGCGAAGCCGAGTGGTGTCTCGAAGGCTGCACGATTGAGGAATATGTGAGAATCAAGCATGAGATGTGGCGATGAATGCTAACACCTCCAGCTCGAGTGTTGCGCCAGTGCTTGCAACGACCCTAATACAGACCCGCTCGGGCTTGCGTCGGGCCCCGCCGCGCCGCTGCCTACACCACCGTACTTTGATCTCATCTCGGCGGCGCTCGCTGGCCAGCTGGGGACGGCTCCTCCACCGCCTCCGGTCGTGGCGCCATCATTCTCACAACATCACGGACATGTGTGCCATGGACAACATGTGTGCCACTGGCAAAACTGCCACCGGGCATTTACGACCATGCAGGAGCTCCTGACGCATCTCGCTGCTGATCATCTCAATGCCAGTGTGGGAGGGGCAACATTTGGCACGGACGCGAGCGCAGCCGCTGGCGCTGGCACAGGGAGCACGACGGCCGTCTCGTCTGCGCACCACACTCCCGCAGCACACGCGACGCCCGTGTCCCAGCCAACGCCACAGACACCGATCATGATGGGCTTCGAGAACATGGCCCCGGCCCAATCGATGGCGCCCGCGCCCGCCCAGCCGGCGTCGACGGGCGATCTCCTCTCGTGTCTGTGGGACGACTGCTTTCCGCTTGACGGCCTTGGTGTGCTGGATCTCACCGGGAACAATGTTCCCCAGCTGCAGGGCCATTCCCACGCGCACCAACATGCGCATGTCCAATCCCAAGCCCAGTCACAGCATGTTGCCCAGCCTCATGCTGCCGCCCACCTTCACACCCCCGCGCACCCATTCGGCCCTGCGGCCACAGAGGCGTTCAGCCCGCAAACCATGCTCCGCCACTTGCTTGAGGAGCACCTGGGCGTTGTGCCCGCGATGCCGCAAGTAGCAGCACCGACGCCGGCCCCAGTGGCATATGATTCAACTCCTGCCCCATCTTCCCACAACGGGCACCCTCACGCTGGCCACTCTGCGCACGACCACGTGCACGTGCATGATGGCCATGAACACACGCACCCGCACGGCCACGCCCATGCGCATCCGCACGCGCATACGCCTCGTCCGAAGCCTTATTCGCGACCTGCGTCCGCATCGCGTGGCGCCGCGCATACCCACGCGCACCCACACCCGCACGCCCACTCGCACAAGCACGGCGGGCATGGACCCCAGCGCACGCCCGCGCACCACCACCACGTCAAGTTTCCGCTGTCGCCCGCCCCTTCGTCGCCAGTCACCACGTCCTCTGACCTCGCAATGGTCTGTCTCTGGCCGGGCTGCACCCACAAGGAGCCGTTCGCAACCACTGGTGATCTCATGGAGCACCTCTCGGAAGAGCACGTCGGGCGCGGACGTGACAAGTACCGCTGTCTGTGGGATGGCTGTGGTGGCCCCGAGGGGCGCCTCTTCCGCTCGCGGCAGAAGGTTCTGCGCCATCTACAGAGCCACACGGGTCACCGCCCTTTTGTGTGCCACGTGTGTGGGCAGAGCTTTTCGGAAGCGGCCCCGCTCGCGGCGCATCTCCGACGGCACTCTGACGACAAGCCGTATGTGTGTGATTTCCCCGGGTGCGGCAAGGCGTTTGCAATCTCGAGCTCGCTCACGATCCACAAGCGCACGCACAACGGCGACAAGCCGTTTGTCTGCACCTACTGCGGCAAGGGCTTTGTCGAAGCGAGCAACCTCACAAAACACGTGCGCACGCACACGGGCGAGCGCCCGTTTGTGTGTGCGCACCCTGGCTGCGGGCGGGCGTTTTCCCGCCCGGACCAGCTCAAGCGGCACATGCTGGTGCACGATGCGTCGCGACGCAAGAAGGAGACCGTCAAGAAGGAGGCCGTCGCGGTCTAGTATGGAAGTGGAATGGAGCGTAGTGCGGAAGTTGGAATGAAGAAGAGTGTGGCTACGGGGAGGTGGTGCTGGATCTCTGAGTTTCGGGTTGCCACTGGGCGCTAACGGGAGGTGATGATGGCGAGGAGCTGGGAGGCGTGCTGGTGACGCGTAGTGCTTGCCCGTTGACCTTTCCATGTGACTGTGTAGCTTCTAATATCAATGCACCCATGAGCCTGTACACTGATGCGAGCTGCAGGCGATGTGTGAGGCGAGGTACTAGCGTCAGACGAGCGTGCAGGATACCACAGAGAAAGAGAGATTCTAAGTGCAAGCTCGATAGCTCGAAGCCGTCGACAGCCGCGAATGGGTCGAATGGGCGCGAATGGGTCGAGAAAGAAGATCACGTGACTATCGCACGAGCTACACGCGATTGACACGCTGTGGATCGGCTCTGTGCAATTGCCAAAATGCTTCCGTCCACAGCGCGCCAACGCGACAAATGTCCCAGGAAATGACGACGACGGCGCCGACGACAACAATCCCCCATCCTCAATTCGACAGCTCGACATCTCGACACAACCACCACTCCCTCTCTCCCATCCCCCGCCCTCACACTCGTTATCATGCGGCTCTGCGCGCTCCCGCTTTTGGGCCTCTCGCTGCTCTCCACCGCGCTCGCCTCGGCGTCGGCGGAGCGCTGGGCCGCCGAGGCGGCCTCTTCGCCGGACGGGATCCTGCGCCTCGACGCTGCGCGGTACGACGCGCTGCTGGCGGGCGACGACGGCGAGCGCGACTATGGCGTGACGGTGCAGCTTACGGCGATGGGCCCGCAATTCAAGTGCACGCCGTGCCACGAGTTTGCGCCGCTGTACACGACTGTTGCGCGCAGCTGGCGCCGCGTCAAGGACCGCGATGCGCGCGACGCACACTTTTTCGCATCCCTCGACTTTGCGGACGGACAGGAAATCTTCCACCGCCTCGGCCTCCAGAGCGCACCCACCGTCAACTACTACCCGCCGAATGCGGGCCCGCGCGGCGCGCCAAACAAGGCCATGCAAAACTACGACCTGAACCGCGCGTGAGTCGGGGTATATAGCTGTTTGGTATGTCTGGCTTGTTGTGCTCACTCCCACAGCGGCCTCTCGATTGGCAACCTGCACATGTGGACGCGCCAGACGACCCCCGTCCAGTTTGACATTTACAAGCCCATGTCCCCGTGGCCGTTTGTGATTGCGCCGCTGGCGCTCGCGTCCTTTGCGATGTTTGTGTGGAGCGCGCGCAGCATCATTGTTCCGATCATCACGTCGCGTATCATCTGGGGCGCCGGGTCCATTGTCGCCATTCTCATCTTCACGACCGGCACCATGTGGGTCAAGATCAAGAATGCGCCGTACGTCCAGGCCGGGCGCGACGGGAGCATCAACTGGATCGCCGGCGGGTACGGAAACCAGCTCGGTCTCGAGGGCCAGGTCATGGCCATGCTGTGTGAGTTGAAGAGAGAAGCACCGCAGGTGCCGCAGATTTGCCGTGTTGATATTGGAGCATCCTTGCTCGACTTGTCCGCGTTGTGCGTTCCAGTACTAACACCCAGACGGGTCGTGTGCGCTGTGCATGATTGTGCTGACCGTGCTCATCCCGGCGCAGGCGTCGCCGCTCAAGCAGCGCATCGGCACGCTGCTCTGGATCGGCATGCTTGTCGGCCTCTTCTCCGTCATCATCCGACTGTTCCGCCTCAAGAACGGCGGATACCCCTTCCAGCTGCTCTAAAATGGGAAGAACCAATCGAGTGGAGCGGAGCGTATGTCCCGAGAGTCTGTGGCCGTCCGATCCCACTTTTATCCCTCCGACGCCCGGGCTCCGCGCCGCAGGACACGACACGCGCACCTCCGAGGCGCACTCCTGCCTCCTCGCCGTCAACATCATCGTAGAGAAAACGCTTCGGCGCGTAGACATGTATCGCTGCAGAACGAGGGAATGGCGTGTGGCTCACCCTGTGACTAGGCACAGGGCGCTGAAGTTGCGTTGCACTGACTGGGCTGTCACAGGACCATTGCGATAGTAGTCTCCTGACTTCTGATATTCTACATCATCACGACTGATGAAACTGAACGCCCAATAAAGTTGCAACTTCTGTACGGGTAGTTATCTCCTTGGCTTCATGCAATGCGCCCGATCTTATCAGCTGCTCACGACCATGGGTTTTGTGGCTCAGAACTTGGAGCATGGCGTCGAGACCTAAATCCTAGCCCAATAACGGATACAAACAGCAATCATATCCTTGAACCAAGCAGCCTATGAGTGCTCACGCCGCTGCCTGCTGCCTGTGGGCTGCTGACTAGCCTCGCGCTGTGGGGCTCTGACGCGCGATCGCCCTCGACGTTCGACGCTCGACACTCGACGCTCGATGCCCAGCTGCAGACTGGGGAATAAGGCGTGCCCTCCCTGGGGTGTCGACTGTTGGGCCGGTTTTCCGCAAAGTTCGGGCCCGCGCTACTTTCCAACGCCGGTGGCCTACCTCCACGTCGAATTTTATCTGGATCTGCGATTCCATGTACAGGTTTCGCGAGGATCACGCGGAAATATGGGGATCCTGGGTCTTCGATTCGGCATGCATGGGCTCTCTCGCGTCTTGTGTGGCTCGATTGTTCTCTGTTCAACCGAGAGGCTGTGGTAAGGCCATTGCAAGACAAGCCTGCGAGGATGGCCATACCGGCAAGTGAGCATTGTTCCGCCGAGTTGATTCAATTTGACTCGACGGTGGCAGCCTATCTTCGAAGTCGCGTGGATCGCGATGACCAAATGGGAGGACGGGTGTGAATCATTTCACCGTGACCAGATGCTCCAAGTGGCCTGGGTGAATGCAAGAACGACTTAGAGAGGAGGATAAGCTGTTTGCCCAGCCCGGCGAGATGCTTGAAACTACGGTACCGCCGGCCTGCGGACCACAACCCCACCGCCGAGAGCGGCCAAACACATGTCAGGTCCGGCGCTGGCATCTCGGCGCATTCCAGCCTCATTCCCACCCACGCCGTCGCACCCCGCCTCATAGGGCAGTGAGCCCGTGTCTTGGCTTCCAGCACGCTGCGTGGAGATCGGCGACGCACGCGCAACACAAAACAAGACATGTAGACCCGCAAGGCTGGTGGGAGCGTGAAAATCCAGCGCCAAGTGCTCGGTGCGCAGTGAGCGGTACTGAGAAAAGCTCGTGACGATGAATGAAAAACGAGCCGCAGACATACTGTACATGCCGCGGAATGGAATTTACTCCAGATCACACGCGTCAGACACCGTTGTACGGCATACGCGGCACGTTCACCAGGCCGGACGTCAGCTCCGTCGCCGGTAAACCGGCGGCGGGCCGGGCGGGCCGATGACGTCGGCTGCTGTGGGTTGCGGCCGCTGTGAGCTGTGGGCCTGTCCGACGACCGGTGGGCTCATCAGCCTCCTCGGCACCGGCTTCGGCTTCGGCTTCGACTTTGTACACTGACCCACATAGCTGAGCTTGGCGATCGGTGATCGGGGGGGGGTCGAGGAACAGTTTAGATCCGCCAGATTTCGTTCACATGTCTGCCGTACAATCTCATCTCGTGTCCCTTGTGTTTGTCCCCGGCATTCCTCAACCACGACGACAGCGGTGTTCTATCTGCGCATCTGGGGATCTGCTTCCGGCGGCATGTGCGGGATAACAGTGTGAAGTGGTCTACTACTCCGACGCATGTGATTCCCCCAGTAGTGTGAAGCTTGTTGGGTGTCGAGAAGGAGGCGGACGCGCTCCAGCGCGATACTTCACAGCCAGTACAGACAGTAGTCTCATGTCTCACGGCTCCGCAGCGCGCTGCTTCATCTGGAGGCGCACAGCATGCCGAGAGACATGTGCTGGGAACATGACGAGCCGGAGAGGAAGGCACACAGTTGGCTGGAAAGGAGCGGCTCGGCGAATGTCTCGGCATACTGGACTGGAACGGTGGACATGTGTCCAAACACAAAGAGAGTGTGAAGCACATGTCACACACTGTCCACATGTCCGCGGATCAAGTGCAGGATGGTCGTCGTCTTGGCGTCAACTCGAAGGCTGTCCTCCGAGCGGGCACGACACCGAGCGACCATGTCATCCTGCCGCTTCGCCGTCGCCGATGGCCGGATGCCGAGGCGACTCCCGCTCGCCTCGGGATAAACAGCGGCGATGTGTCTATGCGCTGACCAACACTACGTCTGCAGAATCAAGAGCTGAACGGTATAAATACAGACCCTCAGAGCACCGCTACCTTGCATCACGTCTCGCCCTCCTATCAATCTACCATCTCCACAATGCTCGCCCAGACCCTCGCCCTCACCGCACTCGCTGCCCTGGCCGCCGCCCAGGAGCCCGAGGCGCAGGACATCAACCTCGGCGTACAGATCCACCCGAACGGCAACCCCAACAAGTGTCTCGACATTGCCGGTGCCAACTTTGCCGACGGCACCGAGGTGCGCATGTGGGTTTCGTGTCACTTGCCATGATAATAGCCGCTTACCTGACCCCAGCTTTGACTGCAACAAGACGCCCGCGCAGAACTTTATCGTCAACCGCGGCGACGGCAAGGTGCGCGTCGCGGCGCACCCCCAGTTCTGCCTCGACGCCGGCGAGAGTACGTCCCCGTCCTGCGGTACAGAGTAGGCACTAACTCGCAGACCTCACCAACGGCGCAAAGGTCAAGATCTGGACGTGCTACGACGGCCTGCCCCAGCAGCAGTGGTTCTACACCGAGGACAACAAGCTCCAGGTCACGAACCGCGGTGAGTCTCGCAATCCACAATCCCACAGGTTTCCGGCTCCCTCAATGCTGACACCCCCGCAGGCCTCTGCCTCGACGCAACCGACGGCGACCTCGGCGGCAACGGCACGCCCAGCAAGCAGACCCAGGTGTGGCAGTGCGCCTCTGGCAACACCAACCAGGTGTGGGCGGTCAACATCCCCAAGAAGCGCTCGCTCCGCTTCGAGCGCGACTAGGCGTCAGAAACGCTGCCGCTTCCGCTGGCATCCGGACATTTGTACACTTTGTGTTTATACGGAGCTCTGCGACGTTAGTATAGTACTTGATGAATCTGTTTTACGCGTCGTTTCGCTGTGCGATCCTCTCAGCGCAGTTCGCGTCAGAGAGTCAGAGAGGTCAGGTCTGATTTGTCGTTCACTTACTGCACGCCGCGGGACCGTCCCAAACCCTCTCCCACAGCATACTATCCCTACCTCTCGTACAAGGAATAAGGAACGTATATGAAACAAAGACATGCATGCACTTCGCCATCGCTCTTGTCCTGCTCGCCATCAAACGTCAGATACGTCATGCGAGAGTCGTGAACATCTCATTGTCACGTGATTAGCAATGATGTGTATTAAATTCTGTTTTTCCCGCCGCCCAAGATTTCAAGAGAGATTTCTGCAACAAAAGTGGAGGAGACGACGAGCTCGACACCGACATCAACGCCGAGAACCATCATCCTCACAACAGCCTCATCACCCTCTACATCACGACCACTCTCACCCCCGTCGGCATGGAGTTCCACCCGCTGCAGGCGCTGCCATCGGCGCCGCGGGCATCAAGCTCGACGAATCCGCATTCGCGGCACTTCCACTCGTTCCGGCATCCGCTGTTCATCAAGCACGCCGCGCCGGTGACCCACATCCACTTCTCGCCGGCCAAGCCGCACCGGTACGCGGTGACGACGTCGACACGCGTGCTAGTGTACGCGCCGCGGACGGGCAAGGTTGTCAAGACAGTGACGCGGTTCAAGGACACGGCGCGCTGCGGCGAGTTCCGCAAGGACGGCAAGCTCATGGTCGCCGGCAGTGACGACGGCTTGCTGCAGGTGTTTGACGTCAACTCGCGCGCGGTCCTGCGTACGATGAAAGGGCATAACCAGCCGGTTCACGTCGCGCACTTTTCGCCGCACCTCCCGCAGGTGCTCTCCGGCTCTGACGACACGACGGTGAAGATTTGGGACGTCTCGACACAGGCCGAGGTGGCGACGCTCGCGGGCCACACGGACTATGTGCGCGCGGCAGCGTTCGCCTCTCCGCATACAGTGTTGTCGTCGAGCTATGACAGCACCGTCAAGCTGTGGGACGTGCGTGCTCCGGAAACCCCGCAGATGACGCTGCGGCACGGCGGCGCCCCGGTCGAAGACGTTGCCGTGTTCCCTTCTGGCGGCGTCGCGTTGTCTGTTGGCGGACCGATCCTGCGCGTGTGGGATCTCGCAATGGGGCGCTGCGTGCGCGCACTCTCAAACCACCAGAAGACTGTTACTTCCATTGCGTTCGACGGATCCCGCGGCCGTGTGCTCACCGGCGGCCTCGACGCCATGGTCAAGGTGTACGATGTGGAGAAGTGGAATGTGGTGCACACGATGCGGTATCCTGCGCCGATTCTGTCGCTTGCAATCTCGCCAGATGACACGCACATCGCGGCGGGTATGACGGACGGAACGCTGGCCGTGCGCCGGCGCGACGCGCGCGCATCCGAGGCCGCGGCGGAGGACGCTAAGCAGGCGGCGATCGCAGGCGGCAGCTACGACTTCTTTGCGGACATGGAGGCGGTCTTTGGCCGCGGGCACGTCAAGGCCAAGCGCGGCGACCTCGCGCCTGTCGTTGGCCCTGCGGATGAGTTCCGCGTCGAGACGCGCCGCCGCGAAAAGCTCCGCGAGTTTGACAAGTACCTCAAGGGATTCAAGTATGGTGCCGCGCTCAATGCCGCGTTGAAAAAGGTGAGTCCGCGTGAGATGGTACAGTCCGAGGTGAATGAACCCGTGCTCCCACCTCGATGCTCGCTGATCCTGGATCGCGCTGACACCAGACCGTCCGCCCGAGCACGACCTTTGCGCTCATCCACGAGCTTGTTCAACGGGATGCGCTGCGCGTGGCACTATCAGGCCGCGACGACGTGACGCTCGAGCCGGTGCTTTCCTTCCTTGTCCGGCACGTGACGGACCCGCGCTTTGGCGAGGCGGCCGCAGACGTCGCGACTGTTCTGCTCGACATCTACGCCGCCAACCTGGGACACTCGCCGCTGGTGGACGAGCTGATCGCAAAGCTCGCGACCCGCGTGGACCGCGAGCTCGCGTTCCAGGCCGAGCTCGGCAAGCTGCGCGGCGCGCTCGACATGACGCTCGCACAGGCCGCCATGGCGCAGATGGCGTAGGAGAGATATAGATTGCATGACATGTACTATTAGGGCATTAGGAATGAGGGATGAGGGGTGATACTGATGCTGATGCGGATGGTGCGGGACTCGAATGCGATGGATGTGAAGGGAGCAGAGTGGGTTTAGATAAAGAGACGGCCGATTCCGAGCCCGATCATGGCTGCTGGTCAGACCCACCTTACCGACCAGAACTCACCGACACCGATAAACGCGCTGACCTTGCCCGCAATGAGCGGCGCGCCGGGCGGGCGCACGCGTGCAAACGCGCCCTGCTCCATGGCAGTGTACAGCGCGTAGCCGCCCGCACCCGTGAACGCCGCTGCGCCGGTGAGGCGGCATGCCCTGCGGTCAGCGGTGAAGTAAAAGGAGGACGTACATGCAGTCCTGTGGGCGCCGCCCTTCTGCCGCTGGGGTTGCAGCTGCTGGCTGTGTTGCTGCTGGCTGGGCTGTGGACATGATGAATGAAGAAGAGGAGAGTGTTGATGATGACGACTGACAAAGTGTCGTTGTCGTTGTGTCCTGGGTGGAACTTTTTTTTTGGCTGGCAAAACTCGTTTTCACCCAGCGCGGTGATTTCGTCTTTGTTCTTTCGACTCAACATCATCCATCACCACCTCTTGCTCGTCACCACCACCATCGTTGCCGACGCAAAAGCATAGAATCGTAGAAAGAGTCACGACGCCCAGCGCCTGAACTCGACACGACACTCGACGCCAGTCTCACTGCATCCCCCCGTCCCCCACGCCTCCACTCCGCGATGGTCACAACCACCGCGCTCCCGTCCAACCTCGCGCTCGACCCCACGACGCTCCAGCGGCATGCGGTCGAGTCGCAGGACTTTTGTGCGGTCATCCTGGTCGGAAATGGCGAGAAGTGAGTACAAGGCAGCTCGGGCGGGATAGTCCCGGATAGCGACACGTCCACTGACACCAGCCTCTACCCGTTCAACCAGGGCACCAACGTGCTTCCGAAGGCGCTCATGCCCGTCGGCAACGTCGCGATCATAAGCCTCGTCATGGACTGGGTGTTTGCCGCCGGCCTCACTGGTGAGTGAGGAGGTGGGCGCGAGCTGTACATGATGATTCGCATCACAGCTCGCGACGCACGTTATGCTCCTCGACTCACCTCAGATATTCTTATCATCGCGCCGCCGTCGAACGAGGCCGCGCTGTCTGAATACCTCCAGCAGTCGTACTCGTCTGCGTCGCACCCGCGCGCGCGCATCGCGCTCAAGACGTACTCTGACGCAGACGACGACGATGACGACGACGAGAGCGACGAGCGCGCCGGCACTGCACGGTTGCTGAAGCGTTTCCGCTCGTTCATCAAAGCAAGTTGTGTCGTGTACCCTTCTCTGACCCCAGTCCGACTTTGTGCTCCTCCCATGCGACCTCTCGTTCCCGTCAACTCTCACTCTCGCGTCTATTCTCGACAAGCACCGGAGCACGCCGGACGCGGTCTGCACGTCGCTGCTGTATGAGGCGCCCGAGCCGGTGCGCGAGAACGAGGAGAAGCTGCTCGTCGGAACGGACCCGGACACGGACGAGCTCCTCCTCCTCCAAGGCCTCGACACGCTCGAGGATGATCTCGAGCTCCGGATGAGCCTCCTCGAGCAGCACCCGCGCCTCAAGCTCTCGACCCGCCTCCTCGACGCGCACGTCTACGTCTTCCGCCGCACCGTCCTCGACCTCCTCGCGACACGCCGCTCAAAGGACCTCTCGTCCGTCCGCGAGCAGTTTGTGCCGTGGCTTGTCAAGGGCGCGTGGCAGCATGCTCTTGGGGAGCAGTGGACGCCGAGTGAGTGTAGCGGAGAGTGGAGAACGACCGTCCCAGACGGAGCTTTACTGTGGTTCTTTCTCTAACACCAGTTCTCTGCCCGCCACGGCACGATCCACTCGCGGGGGCGCTCTCGCGGTCGCTGTCCATGCCGTACGAGAAGGCACGCTCGCTTGCCCCGCAGACTACCCCTGGCTCCGTGGTCAGCGACCACACGCCGCTACCTGATGTGAACGGGCGATCCGCCGGCCAGTCACTCGCAGAGTTTAAGAGCGTACTGGCAAAGAAGAACAAGGCGAAGAAGACCGACGTGCCGTGGACGTGCCGCGTCATCATTGCCAAGCCCGTCTCGCCCCCGACACCCGATGTCGCACCAAAGACCAAGGGGAAGCCCGCACCGGAGCCCGAGGCCGAGTACCTCGTGCGTGCCAACTCGCTGGCCGGCTACTGGGAGATCAACCGCCGCGTCGTGCGTGCCTTGGGGGCGGCGTACGCTGCGGCGGGTGGTGCGGCATCGGCACCGCCGGCTGCTGCCAGCGAGGAGATTGCGGCCTCTGCGCAGATCTCGCCCGACAGCCTCGTCGGCGACGGCTCCCGCGTCGGTGACCGCGCAAGCATCAAGAAGTGCGTCGTCGGGCGGCACTGCAACATTGGGCGCGGGGCCAAGCTCACGGGCTGTGTGCTGTGGGACTGGGTGACGGTCGAGGACAATGCGCGCCTCGAGAATGTCATTCTGTGCGGCAACGTGCGCATCGGCGAAAAGGCAAACATCAAGGACTGCGAGTTTGGTCCTGGGTTCGAGGCAATGCCCGGTGGTGAGTGTGGACGTGTGTATCCGGCTGACGGCAGTGACACTCAAGGGCGAGCGCCTCATCGCGGGGCAGGAGGCGTAGGTGTCACTAGTCATATATATGCATGCTATCGCGCAGCTGGGTGTCTGCTCTCAAGGAATGGCAAGATGACGGCTGATGACCGGGATAGCGAGGAGTCTATACACTGTCGGGGAGTTACTTCTTGACCGTGCGGTCCTTCTTCGCGGCCGCCTCACGCGCAGCCTCTGCGAGTGTGAGCCAACCATCATTGGGTAATTCTCCACGCTTCCTAGACTCACCCTCCTGCTCGGCGATGCGCTGCGCGGCAGCGGCCTCGCGGCGCTTGCGGATCTCCTGGAGACGCGCGAGGTCCGACTTGGCCTGGTCCGTCTTGCCCGCCGCCTGCAGCTTGGCGTACCGCTCGGCTGCGGCCTTCTTCTCAGCCGCCTCGCTGCGTGTTAGCATGGGACTGGGCAGAGTGGCGATAGATGGACGTTAGGTTGTGAGTTGATCGCCAGACGTAGTACACGCCTGGCTCTTGTCTCAAAGCCACCAGCTGTCGCTACGCTCCAGCAGACTCACCGCTCACGCCTGCTCGGACCGCGGGGGGCAGGGTTGATGTACTCTTCCTCCTCGCTCTCCTCCTCTTCCTCCTCGGCCGCCTTCTTCTTAGCAGCAGCCTCGGCCTGCTTCTTCTTGAGCGCCTTCCTCTCCGCGCGGGTCATGTTGTCCTCGTCCCCATCCTCGTCGACGGCAACCGTGTTTCCGAGCTTGAGGTTGAGCGCAGCCATCTCGGGCGCAAGCTTGTGCTCTACCTCCTCCTCCTCCTCTTCTTCAGAAGACTCCTCCTCAGAAGACGACTCGACGGGTGGCGCGAACCGCGGGTCGAGATCACGCGAGAACTGACGGCCGCCGCCGCGCGACACCTTGAACTTTCTGCTTTTAGCGAGGGGAAACTAAAGAAAAGACGTACCCGCGCCCACGGGATGAGGAGCCGCCGCGTGCCATTGTGGTGAGGTGAGATACGTGGATGGGGGTGGTGGGGGTGTGAAGGGTGGCAAACAACAAGAAGGGAGACGAATGGGAGAGGAGGGATGTGGAAGAATGGAGTGTAGGAAAAGAAAAAAAAAAAAAGGTTGGTTAAAAGGCGGAAAAATCGGAGCACACGTGCAGATATCATGGCAACAAGAACAACGAACCCCCAAGAGCTATCCACTTGTTGCTTTCAGTTATGCATGTCCACGAAACGCTCGCCTTCTCATACTCTCGATGTAGACAAACGCTCATGCGTTCTTCATGTCGAGGTCGGCGGGATACGGACTGGGAGAGTTGGGACAATGGGCAGTCGACGGTTGGGGAACGTACAGGGCGGTGTCTGGGGACTCGAAAGAGACAGAAAGACAGGACTGCCACCTCTTCAGAAACTCGGGTTAGTCTTTCTGCACCCAGTGCTGGACAAGCTACACACGGCACCGACCTTAATGAATGACCCGATCTGGACAGAGATGTATGCATGCATACTGCGTAGAGTGGACTGTCCCATGTATGTACAGGTGTGCAGGTCGCAGGGCGGCGGGAATGAGGGGGAGACGCGGGAGAGACAAGGGGTGGTGGGACTGGGACACGGAAATAGCCCTGTGGGACGGACACATCCCCCCCTTCGAAGCATCCCCCAGACGCCATCGTCGGCGTCGTCGTAGATTCTCTTTCTCTTTCTCTCTCTCTCTCCCCTCATCACTCATCACCTCGACGCTCCTCCGTCTCCATCTCCGCGCCCTCTCCCTCCCTCCTCACCCCGACGCTCCTTCGCAGCTGCCCCTCTCCCGTCTCCGCGGCGTCGCTGGCCGACACCTCGAACCCCTCGCGCTCGGATCGCTCGGACGTCTCCCAGTCGCATCTCAGTCTCTCCTTGACATATCCTCTCTTTGTCTCTCGCCCTCTTTCATCCCCTAACGACTGCTCTACTCCCTCGCTACATCGCATCCGCGCTGGCCGCGGTGATTAATACGCCCTCAGGACGACACACGACCCCAACGACCATTAGCAGCCATCCAGCCGCTACTGCCATTGCATTCCTATTGCACTCCCCGCCTCTCTGACACCTTCTTGTGATCCCACAGTACACCATTCCCGGCGAGCGCTCGCTGCCTGTTGCGTCCCGGTGCCCTTGCAACATCCCGACTCATTAGACACACTTGACACCGACGGTAGAGCTGGCTCTACCATCCCCAACGCACAACTCTCCGCCCATCTTCCCCTCCTTACCCATCATGTGTTGCTCAGCCGACTGGAAGCGCGAGGTCGTGCAGGACTACAAGGTGCGTTTGCTTCGTGTTTGCCAAGCGGCGCAGTTTTATTTGCAGCATGGTTCCGAAACGGCGGAGACTAGTCCGGAGAACCTTGTCGCCGTGTCCTGAACGCGTCTCGGCCAGCACCTCTGGCGTGCCTGTTACGGCATCGAGGGATCCGAGGTGCATGCAACACGAGGATCCACCCCCGCACAAGCCATGGACCTCGATGGCCGACCATGCCCGCGATGGCATCGGCATCACGCATATCGCGAAGCTTGACGCGTCTTGTGGTCTTGTGCTGCTGACTCCCCTAATGGCTGTGCTGACACGGGCCTCGTAGTGGGAGTATGTCGACGTCACCCAATTCCGCAAGACAAACCTCTCGACGCGGCTGCGCTACTCGCTCATCTACATCTGCCTCTTTCGTGACCTAGCGATTATCGGCCTGGACGTCTTCACCTGTGTGACGATGATTATCAGTGACGGGGTGGGTGCAGCATGGCAGTACGATAAACTAATCCCCCAGTGGAAGAGCGCCGTGTTCAAGAGGTGTCAGGGCGTTGGCAACGACACCTGCTCCTGGGTCAAGTTTGACATTGCACGTTGGGTCTTTGTCGGCTGCATCTTCTTTTCGTTTCTGCTGTATGCGTACGAGATTTACAAGGCTCGCCAAGTGGTACTCTCCAGCGACATCTCGTATGCGTACACGAACGTCATGGCAAACGACTGGTTCTCGATGAAGGACTACAACAAGTTCTGTCTCTTCTGCCGTCTCGGTGCCTCGAAGAAGAAAAAGGACACCATTTCTTTCTTCGTCTTCTTCAGTTTCAAGAGTGGGTCTTGAGAGTCGACAGAGCATGCTGACCACAGACTGGAAGCGCATTCTGCTGGCCGACGGTCCCCGCCAGTGCATCAACGGCATTCTCCTGTTTCTTGTCGCAAAGTCGCTCGGATTTACAACCGAATGGGACAAGCTCTCGCAGTACTGGGACGACTCGACCGTCACACTTCTCCTGCTGCTTGCTATGCTTACTACCATCGCTCTTTTCCTCATTTCGTTCCTCCAGCTTGTCATCGCCTCCGTCCTCTACATCCCCCTCTTGTTCTACATTCAGGGCAACCTCAAGGAGTATGTCTGCCACAAGGTCGACAAGCGCATGGGCCACATCATGAAGACCATGCTGAAGCAGCGCTTCAACCGCGCCATCGAGTTTGAGAAGAAGCTCGCACAGGGCGAGACTATCACAAACGCAAAGGGCGAGGTCGTGCACGCCTCGCTCCTCCAGCCAACCCTTCCAGTCATCACCCTCGACGATGACAAGGGTGCGGCTCGCGACCCATACCAGCGTTCCCTCACACCCCCGAGCCGGCCCATGACCCCCATTGGACGTCCAATGTCTCCTGCGAATGGACGCCCGATGACACCTGGAAATGGACGTCCCATGCAAGCCCCCGCATTCCGCTCTGCGTCGCCTGCACCACAATGGGGCGCCCAGCCGGCCTTCCCACCGCAGATGCCGGCTCCGCCACCGATAATGACTCCGGCACCGATAATGGCTCCAGCACCTGCGCCTTCATCCATGTCTTGCGCCCCCGATAACGATATGACCTCCCTCGAGGCCGAGATGACCGAGATGGACATACTCGACGCCTACTCTGACGACCAAAACTCGTGGGACGACCACTCGTCGCATCACGGCCACAGCGGCGGGTTCTTTGCGGGCTCGCAGCACGGCCACGGCCAAGCTAGCCATCACGGACATGGATTCCTCCATGGCCTGCGCTCCCAGCACGGTCACGACGCATCGCAGGTGTCGCTCCTCGGCAGTGCTGCGCCCATGGGCCATTCTGCGCCAGCGTTCCCCGAACCCTCGCTCGTGGCACCGATGCACCGCGTGCCCCCTCGTCGCGCCTACCCCGACGTCATGTACAGCGATGTCTCGTCCGAGCGCGCAATACCGTACGACGCGCTGTCGGCCCACTCGGCACAAACTCCATACATCCCGCCGCCGGCGCCGCGGCCTCCACACGCACAGGACCACGGATGGTGACGATGACTTAGACTATACTCTACATTTTGGCACTCTCTATTACTTTTTTTTTCGCATGTATTGATCCTGGAGCTCGCATCTAATCACAGTCGCGTGGGGGTCACGATCACATGGGCGGAAGTTGCCAGGAAACAATTTCGTCTGTCGATTCGAATGGTCCGCGCGTCGAAACATGGCGGCAAAGGGTCCCCCAGGGTTCTGGGCAAGACAAGACAAAGGGGGTTCCAGGGCAACAAACGACAGCCACGCCAAACCTTAGTCGTCGCCAGAAGACAGACCAACAACGCGAGTTCGAGGTCATCGATCACGGAGGAACCAAAGATCCTTTCAGGCTATCCATTAAGATCCTGGATGAGATGAGGGAGAGGGGTTGTGTCCGATCTCTCCAAGACCTGAAGACCTGAGGGACTGACCGTGTCCACGCCGAACAATGCTGCACCTGACTTTTAATAATGGAAGAGAAATCCGCAGCCCGAGGTGCCTGTTGATGTTTGCACCTCGCAACGGCCCCAGATACTCATCTATCATCCATCAGTCAGACTGTGAGAACAGGAACGCACAATGTGACATTACACGATCATTACGTTGTCTTGTGCGTGTTGTTCTCCTATTCTCCGTGCATTCGCCCCCGCACTGCGCACTGCCTCTTGTGGTTGCCGTTGCGGAATGGCGCGCCAACCTTGATTCTTGTCCTTGATCTAGTGCGAGCTACCGGTATTCTACTGGTACTAGTTACTACACGGGGGGAGGAGCTTGGGACACTGTGCGAGAGACTACAGAGCTTGTATGTCTCTGTGACAACTGCTGGCTACTCATTACTCGTTGCTCACTACTCGCCGCCCATCTCGCGCCGTGTCTCCACCCTCCCCGCGCGCGATTCTCCCTCGCCAGCGACCACGTCTACTCTCCATCGCGAACCCCTTGGCGCCGTGTCTCCGCCAGCCAAAGGAACCCAAGCCCCACGCCATCTGACCTTGGCACCGCCAGCGGCTGGCCTCGTGCGCGCGCCTCGCCACGAGCTCGACTCAAACTCACCCGGTCGCCACCGCCACCGCCGTGCCGCATGTCCCCTCCCTCGCCCTGACGCGGCTGCTGCACGGTCCCATTCTGTCGCAGCCTGCAACCGAGTTCCCAGCTCGTAGGCTGCTAGCTCCGTGCTCGAGAGGAAGAGGTATCCTGCTCAAAGACGTCCCTAGGTCTGAGGCAAGCAGCGAGCGATTATCGTGCCTCGACGCCTTGAAGCCTCGCAGCCTCGCATTAGTGCTCGGGCGCGCCATCGTCACATCCACACGGCCATATGCCCATATCCCTCATCTCATCTCCATCTCTTTCTCGTCTGCTCACAACCTACCACTCCTCCTTGTCCGTTTCCTCCCTCCTATATCCATGGCACCGTCACCGAGTCCGCCCTGGGCGTCGCCGGCCGACACGCCGATCGGCACGCCCGACAGCAGCCCTGCGCCGTCGACGCGCTTCTCGCGCGCAATGAGCGCGTTCCTCTCACGTGAGTTTTGGAGAGCTGTTCGCGAGATGGCGGCTGTGAGAATCTGGCCGAGATGGCCATCAACTCTTACTCGCATCAGACTCCGCGTTGGAGCTTCAGGCTATCCATCACAGTCCAGACAGCCACTGACCGCAGCGTTTCTTGGCCCATCGCGATATCCGCCACGCTCGCCGACGCCCAATGACCGGCAACGGTCTGTGAGCGAGGCCGGCGGCGCCGTAGGAAAGAGTGAGTCGCGTGGATGCGCGTGGAGGGGAGCTGCGTGCTGCGTGAGGGAGAAGTTTCCGTGCGCGGCACGCTCTTGTCCTCTCTGTCGGAATATGTCTTGCAACGTCGCAGTCGAGCGTGTTCTGCTGCGCGAAAGAACGCCACTTTACTATGGCACCGCACGGGCACCTCTAGTTCCCTCCGCGTCTTTGTTCCCTGCTTCCCTTTGTTCTTCTCGAGAGCTCGAGCTCTCTCGAACGATAAGACACCAGTTGCCGCCGCACGATACCCCCGACCGTCTACTGACGCACAGGCCGTCGGCTAAGTCGCGTGAACTGGAACGCATGGCGCAGCGTCGTCTCACTCAACACATTCGAGGAGCGCGATGGCGACGACGACAGCAGGTTCGGAGGCTTGCGTGTGCGCAACGACTCAGGAGACGATTTTGGAGGCAGCATACATCAGCGCTTGCCAGCCGAAAGGAGCATCGGCGTCGTCTCCGCCTCTCCTTCGTCCACCGACGTCAGCCTCTCCCTCCCGGTCCCGGGACCTGGCAAGACGCTGCGGCACAAGCTCTCGTTCCGGCGCGACCGCATCCCGGTGCGCACGGCCCCGCGCCGTCTCATGAGCCCAAGCATTACCATCTCCCCGCCAGCGAGCAGCGTGCGTGAGGTGCATGATGTGCCCCAGAAACGCGTATCGGCCGCACCGCCACGCATCCTCCTCTCCGACTTTGGGTTCGTCCGCGACGGACCGCCCACGCCCCCGCTGGTTCGCGCGCCGACCCCACCACGCATCGAACTCAGCCTCATTGATTCGGATTTCAACTTTGAGTTCTCGGCCCTCACTGTGCCCGAGGAGGACGAGCCAGACCTCGAGTACCAGCAGAAGCAGCGTAATCGCGACAGCCTGCGTCTCACTACGGCAGCGTACCGTCGCCGCAGTCTGACGATTAGCTAGAAGAGGGACAGTGGACTTGGGCAGAAGCACCCCGTTGTATGTATATTCGTTATATTATTATCTTTATCTGTTGGTGGGTGTCGTGTCCGTACCTGGTGCGTGGCCTTAGAAAGCATAGCCACTATGACCCCCCACCTTGAACGTGAGCTGGTCAGTATTGAAATGTCTCGTCATCTTCAATCGCACTGCTTTGCACATTTACAAAAGCTGCATCTATTGTCGTCTACTCGCCCTAGGCAGAGTCCTTGTTGGAATTCGTCTAGCCGAGGATAGGGCGACCCTTCTGCTTCCGAACCATCTTTTCCGACACCTTCCTCATCTCCGCTATCCGCCTCCGCTCCTCTTCCGTGCTACCCTTACCCTTCAGCCGAGGATGGGTGGTGTGGGCGTCTACACCGTCCTCGCCGACCTCGCCCTCCTCGATGGGAACGAGCGCCGCGATCACCGCCATGACGGTCTTTTGGTTCGTCCTCGTAAGGCCTTTGCGGCGCAGCATGATGTCAATCGCCTTGTTGATGTCGGCGATGGGGAGGTGTTCGATCACGTCGAGCTGTTTATTCCCGTTTCTGACCGGAGGACGCTTGCTCACGTTTATGGGCCGGCCCTTGCGGAACTTGGGGTTCCTCCCCAGCTTTGGGGATAACTTTGTCCGCGGCTTGTCCGATCCCGTTGCGGTAGGCTGACCTGTGGTCAAGCTAACAGTCGTGGTGGCATGGCCCTTCTCGGAGGAAACCGTGTCGCCTCGGCCCGCAGTCAGCGTCGCGGTGGGCTTTGCAGAGTCGGATTCGCCGGCCGACCCCAGCGATGTGGAAGCTTTCGTCGCCCCGTCTGGGACTGCGGCTGCGGCCCCAAGGAATGCGAGGAGGAGGTATGCGACTGGAAAGCGCATCGCGGTAAGAGTAGAGTAGGTTTGAAGGTTGGGTTGAGTCCTCGGAAGGCTTTGCAATGTTACGGTGTTGTTGAAGACTGATGCTACTGTTGAGTTGTTGTTGACGATGGGAGGTGATAGCCAGACATCGTCTATATATACCCTTTTTCAGGCGCTGCAGCATTAGTGAGGGCTTGAGGCCAAGTAGTGGTGAGCTGGTAAAGTCAGTGGTCAGCGGTCAGTGGTTAGTGGTCAGTGGTACGTGCAGGATGGATGTGAACAAACGAAACGCACTCGACGGACGCACGACTAGAGGCGATGAGAAGGATGTGAAGTGTGACCCCGGGCAGCGCACAATATCGCCGGAGTGGAGTGTTGGGCTGAAAGGGTCTAGACTGGTTGTACTGTGGTACTGTGGACGAGCTGATACGTCGGAGACAAGGGTGCAGGATGCACAAAAAGCAGCATCTTCGGACACAAGTTGGTCAAGAGACCGGAATTTGAGTGTCCTTGACTGGAATGTTCGTTGCTTTGGATCTTTGGAACATGCATTGCTGCAAGGGGCAACACTGGTGTGCATCAGTAAAGCTGCCGAGCTGCGCGCGCTGCGCGAGCTGGGGAGGTGGGGACACGCGACGGCACATGTCAGGGGACGCGATCCTAGACAGCGGACACTGTAACTGCACCGCCTTTTATAAAGAGAAATGTCAAAACTGCCCGAGCTGCATGCAAGATCGCAAGACTCGGCACATACAGTAGTACTCACTTGCATCTGATAGAAAGCTGAGTCTGCGAGGGGCTTTCCAGCTCTGCGGTACTGGCGACCACTTCGGAGCCCGGAACCCAAGGGGGGCTCTAACGGCATCGCCCATCCATACTGTCCCCTCACCCAGCACGTCCACCGCAATATGAGTTCGTCGTCAGTGCCTCCACAGCATGTCCCGACTGAGAGGGACAAGGACAAGCTCAAACACGCATCATGCGATGCATCCCCTACGGCTCGGCGCGCTCCCTGGCAGCAATACTAGCAGCAACGACACGCCCTGCCCAGTCGCGCACGACCTGCCGCCCAGCATCCTGCCACGCCCATTTTGGATTGCGCGCGTTGCGCGCAATAATCACCGCGTGCGCGTTGAACGCCGAGGGAAACCACGCGACGACGCGCTGCAGCGGCAGCGCGGAGAGGTGCGCGGCCATCGAATGCTGCAGCGGCGTGAGGACCGGCTGTGACGCTGCGGCTGGGGGCGCGAGCTGCGGCGTGCTTGCCCCGGTGTGCGTGCCGTCCTCATCCACCGAGCCGTAGCCTACCACTTCGCCCTCCTCCACCTCGAGAAGCAGGCGCCGGTCGCCCGTCTGGTACACCCTTAGGCGCTGCGATGACTGGAAGGAGTGGTACGCAAATGTGATTGCCCTAGGGTCAGCCATGGAGGTTATCTCGACTTACACAAAGCTGAAGAAGATTGGGAGAAGAAGAGGAACGAGCGGGAAGAGCGCCTGCTGTCAGCTGCAATCTCGCGGCTGCTCACATAGCGGAATATCCCCGGATATTTGAGGTAAAGCACGGGCGGGAACCACGGTCTCTGCGCATGCAAACCCGTCGCATTCGGCAGCGACGCCTGTCGTTCGGCCGTGCCGTTCGTGGAGGGCGGCATCGCGCGGGCGGGAGCCATCTCCGGCTCTCGCTCCTCGCTCGGGGTCAAATCCGGGCTCGGGTCGAGGGTGCATAGATCCTCGACCGCCTCGGCGTCCGGATCCGCATTCGCCCAGCTGCACACCAGGTGCCCGTCCACCTCGACATGTACGTGCGGCCGGCCGTCGACGACCACCTCGTGGTCAACAAATGGATCGTGCGTGCATATCGCCGCAGTGCAGTACGGCACCGTGAGGTCGTTGACGCCGTTCGCGAAGATTGTGATGTTGCGGAATAGGGACAACGCGCGCACGTAGATGCGGTCTGGAGTAAGCACCACTTCATACAACAAGTCTCACCAGGATGCGCCATGATGGCGAGAAGCGGGCTCCCCCGGTCCGTATCAAGGCAGTACAGCTGCTGTCCGGTACGCGAGAAGAGACGGCGTCCAAGGGCGTGCAGCCACTGGCTGCGCCACGACCCGTAGCGGAGCACACCGAGGTGCGGTGTCGCGATGGTCGCAAAGGCTGCGGGGGCGTGTTTGCTAAAGAACGAGGGTGTCCGCGCGTGCAGCTGGCCGACGAGGGCGCGTGCGATGAGGCCCCCGAGAGAGTATCCCGTCTGGCGGTTAGAGGCGCCATGCAAGTCCGACTCACGATGCTGATTGCCGCGACGCGACGATTCTCACCCTCGATGCGTGCGACTTCGGCGTCAAGCTGCTGTCAGAACAGCCTGAAGAAGGGTACCCACCTCCTCGGCCACGCGTTGGGCGTTCACATCGATCCCGTCCCACGTCCGCGCGGCGACATAGCTCTTTGCGTTCAGCACGACAAGGGCAAGGTCGGGCCGCGCCGCCGCCGCCTCCGCCGCTGCAGACTGTACTCTTTCCTCATCCCCATCTCCGCTCGCCCCGCTCGCTCCGCCCGCATCCCCGTTGTGCACCGCCGCGAGCTCTTCCTCCAGACACCACAGGTTCGCGGGCGAGCCGTACAGCCCGTGCAGGAGGAGCACGAGGTGCACGTCGCGCGTGTCGGGTTCCTCATCGCTTGCCAGGATGGTCTCTGGCCGTGGCCCCTCGACCGCAACGCTTATTGGACCGTCGTCGCCCAGCAGCGCTGCTTCTTCGGTATCCGACATGGTGAGTGGCAAGTTGCAACAGCGCGACTGATCAGACTTTTGCGTATCAACTGCGTACCACGCACTCCACCGCGTCGACCTCGCCGTCGGACATTGTCGGTGACGTCGTGGCAACAACGTCGGCCGTCGGACCGTGACGACCACGCGGATGTCTCGAGAGGAGCTCGTGAAAAACAGAACCCCCCACCCCCCAGCGTTCCTCAACGATCATGTTCCTCACCGAGTTGACGCTCTTCCACTTCCATTGTCTCTCAAACACCCATGATAGCACAAGGAAAGCATCTACAAGCACTGCTGGAGGTGAAACAAAGTCTCCATATTGAGCTGTTGGCACATATTTGTGAACTGGGCCCCGAGTCTCGCACAGTCGATCATTGTCGAAGCCCAGATTGATGTTCTGTATGACATCGACGCGAACTCAATCCCGTCTGCACTCCAGTGTCGTGACCCGATTCAGAACACCAAGCACAAACACATTGTTCTCGAACTCACTCTCCGGCTGATTAACTTTTAGAACCGGAAGCTAGCTTCTCTCAGCTCCCGTCGATATGGCATGTCAGGTCGCGTAAATGGCTCGTTTCCAATGTTAAAGCTTCGGTCACTGTTCCCGGTGAGACCTGTTTGTTGGAATCACAGGCCATCTGTAGCTGGGGATACAGTCTCTTCGATACGGAGGTACGTAACATCTATAGACTCGTGAATGTCTGACTTGGTCGATGGGAACTGCTGTGTGGCGCCAAGCGGCGCTACACGACGACGAGAGAACGACACCTGGGGTGAGGCGCTCTCTTCACGACCCGCAAGTATCGTTCGGTCTTTCGCACAAGAAAGGGGACAAAATGATATAAGACTGAGTGCAACACGCGCCCGCCGCCTCACCATCCAACATGAGCACCAAGACCACCTCCAAAGACGGCACACCGGATGTCCCGGTGCTAGAGTCTGATCAGCTCTCCCAAACCGAACCAGGCATGGGCAGGCGGTGGTCTCGCGATCAGTGATTCTTCTTGTGAGTCTCTTTCTAACACACAGATACCCCGGCGCGCTGTGTTTCAACCTCCTCGCCTTTGTCCTGCCGGCAGTGTATGCGACGCTCTCAAAACTATGGGTCGCGAACATCGACCCGAGCATGATCGCCACCGCCGAAATGTACACCTACATCACGACGGCAGGGGAGGTGATCAACGAGGGCCTCCCACGCGCAGCGTACAAGGTCATCGGGGACAAGACACGGCGGAAACGGACAGAAAGGGTAGGCATCGCGCTAGCCATGATCGCCTTCCAGGCTGCCCTGGGTCTCTTCCTCTCCACGATCATCTGCGGAGCCGCCGCCCGCTTCGCCGACGGCTACGTTCCCGTCGAAGTCCGCGCACGTAGCGTGACCTATGTCCGCATCGCAGCGTTCTCGACGTTCTTCTCGGCAATCGACGTAGTGGTATCCACCTCTACGCGCGCGCTAGATCGCCCCGACGTCCCGCTCCTCATCTCGAGCGTAAAGACAGCACTGAACATCGTCCTCGACCTGCTCTTCCTGAGTACCGTGCGGGTCACGCGCAACGCGGACGTCAACACCCAGGTGATCATTCGCCTCGCATGTGATGCCGCAGGCGCGATTGCCGGTCTGGCGTATTTCCTCAGCCTTGTGCGGCGCAAGCGGGACCGAGCTCCATGGGACGCAGCGGCATACCTCCGTGGTCTGCTCGCGATCGCCAAGCCGGGCGCGTACACGTTCGCAGAGTCGGCCGTCCGCAACGGGTTCTATCTCTGGCTCGTGAGCGGAATCGTGTCCCTTGGCAGCGACTACGGCCCAGTAAGTGGAGTTGACGGTCGGGACTAATCACAGGCATGGGCCATATTCAACACGATCCGGTGGGGCCTCGTCATGGTGCCGGTGTACGCGCTGGAAGCGACGAGCTCGACATTTGTCGGGCACGCGTGGGGCGCCTTCCGGGCGAGATTCGCGGGCACACAGCCAGGCTGGGCGGATATCCGCCGCCTCGCGCGCCCGGCGTTAATCTCCGTCGGCATCGCGCTCCTCGTCGAGGTCCCGCTGTGCCTGTTCATGTCCTTTGCGGCGTGCTACCCTTTTGCGCTGTATCTCTCGCGCACGCCCGTCGTGGCGCAGATAACCGCACACATGTGGCGCTCCATCGACTGGTGCTACATCTGCTATGCGGTGACCACCCAGCTCGCGACGCTGCTCCTCGCAACTCGCCCACAGTGGTATTTAGCCCAGAGCCTGGCGGTGAACCTCCTCTGGGTCATGCCGTGGGCCATTGTTGTCCAGGTCCACGGTCTGCGTAGCGGAAACCCCTGGTTCTGGCACGCAATGGTATTTGGTGGGAGCATGGTGGTCAACTTTGTGGTTATCCTGTTTGTCATCGCGCTGTGGGCAAACCGCCTCCGTCGGCCGCGGGGCCAGCTTACGCCGGTCAGTACCCTAACTCCATGAGTTGATTGGCACGTCTGCTCCTATGCTGCTATGTAGTCCAAACCGTTTAGTATGTGAAATGAATAAAAGTGGACGCATTATTATGTTGTAGGCATGAATCAAGATCAGTCATGGCCTTGGGTTTGTATCAGTGTCAGTAGGATTTACTGCTAAGATGCTGCAGAGCATTTCTATATTACACCAGCACACGCTGCGCGTTCGCCCCGATATCCAGTCCCGGGTCGCGGAGGTACGCCCACAGGCCGCCAACGGATCCTGTAGTCGCGCCAAGCGCAACGTATAGCGCATCCTCGTCTCGCCGCGCAAGTGCGGCGTACAGCTCGCGTGCTTGTGCCTGCAGATCGGCATGGGCCCGCGCGTCGAGGAGAGGACGGAACGCGAGCATCATGTCCCAGAGCAAACCGTCCTTGACAGGCACCTCGGAGGCGATGAACCTCGCTGTACGAAGGAGTGCGATGTGTAGTCTATGCGAGATACTGTGCTCCGTGATCGTCCCGACGGCGCCGCGGCGCGCGAGGGCCGAGCGTTTATCTGCATCAGATTGGGCATTGAGCAGCCGGAGGAGGCGCGGCCACGCGTCGTCCGCCACGCGGCGCGAGACGTAATCTCCCACATGCTCAGCGAGGGACGCGACGACCTCGGCGGCCTCGGTCGCGACATATGCGTGCGAGTCGTCTAGGCGCGCGAGGATGGAGCCCCACGCGCGGTCGATGAGCGGCAGCAAGTCGCCTTCCCGTCCGCCATTTGCGAGTACGGGAATCGCCCGCTCGATCAGACCCAGCACGCGGGCGCGGAGGAAAGGAGATGCGTGAGAGAGGTAGAACGTCGCCTTTTCCAGAATCTGAGCACACACCTGCTGTGTGCGCGTCGGCGGCGTTTCCTCGGGCTCTGGGGGCGGCGCTTCTTCCTTCTTCTCCTCGTCCTCTCCCCATGGCTGCTGTGGGGCACGTTCCAGAATCTCGGACACCTCGGCCTGTGCCCGCGTCCCGCGCTCAGCATACCACTTTGCAAAGTTTGCAAAGTCTTTTGCGGGATCCGGCGGGGTGAGGAAGCGGCGCGCGTCAGCACGCGTAGCCTCACGCTCGGCGGTAGGAACCGCCGCATCGGGATCGTCGGCCATGGCGTCAATGAGCGTGGTGAGAACGGCGAGAAGCGCGCTCGCAAGCGCAGTGTACCCGTGAAAGTCGTCGAGAGCGTCGAAAATCTCATCCACGACGTCGTGAACCAGTGGAACAATCGGCGCGCCCACCAGCCGGATCATGGCGATGAGCACCAGAGGCGCATGCGGGCTCAGCTGGTGGTACGTCAGGCGCTGGGAGACGACGTTGACAACGTAGTCTACGTTGTCGAGCACGAGGTTTTGCGCCGATGCGTACCCGGTGTCAAATGCGATGCGGATCAGGGCCGTCTCCGCAAATTGGCGCACAAGTTCGTGGGGAGATGACAGCTGCGCGAGGACGAGATACAGCGCGTGCAATAGAAGGGGGCGGAACGCCGTGCCGAGGATGTGTGCGCAGGAAGTGAGCGCCTCGAGGGAAACAGCGCTGAGGAGTACTCGCTGCGCGCGGACATGCAGTTTCTGCGTTTCGTGCGCTGCGGAAGAGTTGGGCGCAGGCGTGCGGTCAAGGAGCGTCGTGATCTGGTCCACGCCCTTTGTCCGTTCTACGAGCGCATCTGATGCCTCGGCTTCCGGCTCCGGCTCCTCCCATTCGACATCCTCGTCATCTTCTTCGTCCATCGCAACAAGCACGCGCGATACCTCTCGGGCCATCTTGCGGATCGGCTTCGGCGGGCGCTTTCCATCGTGTGATCGTGCGATTCCGCGCAGGAGCGCCTCCGCCACCCAGACAGCCGAAACCGCCTTCGCAACGTCCCGTGTGCGGTGAGCTTTGGCAAAGCGGATAAAGTAATCGACGGAATGCAATGCCGGTTCGCCGCCTGCCCCACCGAGGGCGTACAACATCTTCGTCAGGTGGCGCACAGTGCTCTCTGCCTCGACGTATCGCAGGGAGAGATTAGGAAACGTCGGTGCTAACGTCGGGGCCTCAGTCTCCGACCCAATGAGGAGAGGGAGCGCGGATGTGATGAGACCCCTATTCCACCCCAGCTCCGCGGTTCGCGCGGCAGTGTTGGCGGTGGAGCTCCAGCCGCGCGGGCGGCCAAACTCGAGGCAGTCGAGCAGTGCCCATGCCCAGCGTTCGACAACGCCTGTTGGGCCGAGGAACGCCGCAATGGCGTTGGGCCGTATTCCAGAGCCGAATCCAGTGGCCGTAGATTTCGCAATGGCCGTCACGATGCGAGCGGCCTCGTCAATCCGTGCGTCCTGCTGTGAGCGGATAAGACGCGGGAGCGAGTTGATAGCCCCGCTGAGGAGATCGACGAGCGTGGTGTCAAGGCTGGGGATGTCGGCTGCAAGAAGGGTTTGAAGCCTTTTGCTCGCATCCTCGGATACGGGCTCGAAGTCGTCCACTGATAAGAGGAGAAGAGTGGAGAGTGCGGCCGGACAGATTCGGGGTAGCGCCGCGCGGCAGTGCATAAGCAGCTGAGCGGCCATCTCCCCAGCGGCTGTGCGCGCAAGATGGGAGATATGCGCGGCCAGTGCAGACAAAACAGGAGGGACGGTAGTCTGGAGCTGCTGCGCCGTGAACGAGAGATACTTCTTTGTGAGTGGCGGAAATGGGTCTTTGGGAGCTGCTCCCGCCTTCTCCTCGTCCTCGACGTCTCCAAACTGGCCCGCCCGCCCGCGCCAGTCATCAGCCAGATCCGCAATGTTGGTGTACTCCGGGTCGAGGACGCCAAGGCGGCGCAGCGCATCGTCGTCAAGCGTCTCGACCACGATATCGCCCATCGCGCCCCCCATGCCCGCCGCAATGTCGCCCTTGAGATTCTTCCCCTCGCGCGTGATCGCGCCGGCCATGGCGCTGACAATTCCCGGGAGAACAGAGGCAAGCAGACTCGACTGTCCCGCGAGGTTGCCGATCAGGATGCGCAGGAGTTTGAGTGCCGCGCGCTGCAGCGTCGGGTGCGGGAGCAGCGGGGTGGCCGCGTCGACGGCGAGCGAGATGCTCTGGAAGAGGGTGGGGATGAGCGGCGCTTTCGATCCCGAGACGGCCCGGCGCATCGCGGGTGTAACTCCGAGTGCCGGGTCGAGAAGGACGGTGATGAACCGCACGGCCTCGAGACGCGCCTCCTCGCCGACGGCACGGCCCTTGCCCTTGTCGCCCTTCTCCCCGATGCTGACAGCCGCGACGGCGAAGCGCCACAGCTGCTCCCATGCGGCGTGATCCATCCCATTGGGCGCCCGTCGCCAGTGCGTGCATATGAGAGACAAAAGGCGGAACGCAGCTTCGAGGAATGCGTCGGGGAGCGCGGCGGGGTTGGGACACTGGCGCAGCGTGGCCGTGAGTGGGAGGAGGATGTAGTTGATGAGGTTTGGGGAGAAGACCGCGTCGGGGAGGGTCGCCGCCTCCGCGCGAACGGCGTCCAGCGCCCCGGCGTGTCCCGAGTTCTGGGTCGGCGGCGTGCTCGCCAGCCCCATGAGACGCACGCATAACGGCTTGAGCTGCGGTCAGCGGGAGTGGAGTAAAACAACCTACCCTGCGAAACGCCTCGCGCTTCAGGTCCTCGTTCGGGTCCAGCGGCGGTGCAGCGCCGGTTGGCAGCGGGCGGCCAAAGAGATCGCGCCCGGACATTCTGCGGCTCCTGATGCTTGGTTCCCCGCTGTGTGGTGGTGAGAAGGGAGATGAGTGGTGTTGTGGTGTCGACAGTGACGAGAGCGACTCGGGGGGTTGGGTATGACGACGACGACAACAAAGTTGGTTTGCCGAAAAAGTGGAGGTCGTCCACCCCGCCAGGTCCATAAAAGGCGCACAGTGCGACTCCATTCTTCAACATCATCCATTTCTTCATCGACATCAAGATCCGCGTCAGCATCAGCCTCGCACGAACTCCAACTTTCCGCACCTCTCGCCGGCCTCGCGTCATGGCCGCTGGAGAGAAGCCCGTGTCGGGCGCGACGCTCGACATGCTCATGTTCCCACACCTGTTCGACCTCATTCTCGCCAACGCACCCCACGCGTCGTTGCTGGCGCTGCGCACGGCATCCCGCTCAACGCGCGACAAGGTGGATGGCGTACTTGCGAGACATCTTACCATAGAGATCACCGACCCCCGCTTCTACGACGAGTGCGAGTACCTTGCTCCCGTGCACGTTGGTTCGCCACTCGGCCGCGTCCCGCTCTTCATGGGATGGACCACGGAAGAGCCATCAGAACCCGGGGATGGCGCGCGTCGCCGTGCCGCGCTGGAGTCGGTAGCCAAGCATACTCGTGTGATTGACGCGCTTGGGCCTGTCGGCGATATACAGGCCGAGCCGCTTTTCACGGCGATGGCAGACGGCTTGACGCGCCGGCGTGAGGATGATCGGTCTTGGACTTACCGGAATCGAGGCAAGGACGGCTGGTCCCGAGATCCTGACTCCGTCTATATCGACTTTCCGTTTCTTGAAGTTGCCAACCATCAGCACAGTCGCTTGTTGCTGGGCAACCTCATCGGCGTGTTTACGACACAACCTCAGGTTCCGAGTCCACTCAGTCGGCCTTTCCCCGGCCACTCCCAGGACTTTGAAATGCAGTGCGCCGTTCAGCACCTTGCTCTTACCGACGACCACCTGTATGACGAAGGGGCACGAGCCAAGCTTTTCTACACGCTCTTTCAGATGCGCCAAAGATTCCAACCACCAGTCATTACCTGCTTCCCACACAAACTCGTGCTAATCGTCACCCTTTCCACCTCGCTGAGTTATTCTCTCCTTCTGCACGAGTTTGGCTTGTGCATCTTGATTGAGGCTATCTTTCGAGGCCACATGTCACGTCTTGAGACAAAGACTACGATCGTCAACTTGGTCGCGGAGCAAGGGGATATGGAGAAGCTGCGCAAGACGATGCGGGACGAGCTCGATCGGACCTATCGACCCGAGGGGGATCCAGTCTTCTTGGACAGGGTGCAACGCTATCTAGATGAGAACGTGACATTTATATCGCTCGACGAGTTTAGGGCCACGACATCGCCTGAAGCTTTTGCCCTCTTCACAGAGAACATGGGCAGTAGCAATCCGCCAATGCCTGCCCTCCAACCACTTCCGATTTGATCTTGGTTCACTAGGCACTAAGGTGGCATGGGTGCATTCCTTGGAGCGCAGACCATCGTCCGGTGAGTTGCTCAAGGTGGGGTATCCCAAAGAGTTGCCAGTTTCGTTATTGACAAGGACAGACAGCAGCAGCAACTCCCCCGAGAACCCACCCCGAGATACCCGACATTACAAATGAGTTTTGCTCCATCACAATGACACTGGCATTGTTCCGTATCCCTCCTCTCTGTGTATCAATACCACTCGTGACATCCTCTAAATCCACTCTCAGTCGGTAGACAAATGTACAAATCCACAAACGCAGCACATGTTGAAGCCTGTCCCTCCAGTTCATCCGCAGCCAGGCAATGCAATGCATGTGAGGGGTGCTCTCTTCTCTCCTCTCTCTCCTCTCTCTCCTCTCTCTCCTCTCTCTCCTCTCTCTCCTCTCTCTCCTC
>BCFW01000001.1:3865515-3902874 GCA_001599015.1 Apiotrichum domesticum | reverse complement strand
CTCTCTCCTCTCTCTCCTCTCTCTCCTCTCTCTCCTCTCTCTCCTCTCTCCTGATGACTCTACTTCTTCGCAGCCGATGTGGGGCCCGCATTTCCAACCTGGAGCGGGCCAAACACGTCCTCGATGCGCGCAATGCTCAGCACGACCTCGCCCTTGGCATTCTTCAGGTCGGGCGTGTCACGGAAGTCGAGGCGGTACTTGTACCCGTCAAACGAGAAGCGCGAGTGGGCGCGCGGTCCATTGATCTGCAGGCTGAGCCACGGCTCGCGCGCTATGAGTCAGTACAGTATACACAAAGCCACAACGCCCCTCAACACCACAAACTCACTCCGCTCGCCGCGCATCGTCTCGCGCCCGAGGATGACCGCAACCCTGACGTCCTGCAGCGGCACCTCGCGGTCCATCCCGCGCTTCCCCCACATCATGTCGTGTCCGAGGTGCCGGATACGAAGGTACTCCTTTGCGTCGGCGGCGGGCGCGCCGACGGGGCGCGAGCGGATGAGGCTCATACGCGTGATCAGGCGGGAGGGGTACACGAGGCCGAAGAAGGCAATCACGCTGAAGACAGTAATCGCCCCGCCGGCAAAGTACGTGAACACCTGGCCGAGGGGGATGCCGAGGACGGAACTGGAATCAGAATCTGTTTCTCCCTCTCTCCACTCTGCACTCACCCCTCCTCGCCCTCGAGGCCCTTGGCCTTGGCCTCGTCCACGCTCGGGAGGACGAGGTACATGACCACGCCCGAGCCATACAGGATCGCCATGGCCCAGTACAGCTTTCCCGAGGACTTTGGCGGGCGCGAGTAGATGACGCGCTCCTCCTCGACCATGCCCGGGTGGCGCGGCGGGTTGAGCGGGAACCACGGCCACTGCGCGGGCGTCAGGCGGCGGAGAGGGGAGCGCGGGGCGGCGTTGGACGTCGGCGCCCGCGTCGAGGCGTACCGCACGTCGTGGATTGCGCTGGCGCTGCCGCTGCCGCTGCCGCCGGCAGTGGCGGCACGCAGGCCAAGTGACGCAAGGGCTAGTCGCCGCGAGGGGCCGGCGAGGGTCGTAAGGTTGAGCATGGTGTGGTGATTAAGAGGTGGTGGGAGGTGTAGAGATGTTGTTGGCTGGCACGGGAATGGGAAATTTCGGAATCTCGGAGGTCGAGATTGAAACTGGAGGTGGATAAGACCTGGGGGGTTGTCATTGCACTCGAACTCGAACCGCCGGTTCGAATCGCTCAGTATCTCGCCTCGATGCCCCAAAATCTGTTACGAGAGTTTGTGGAAGATCTCGATGGGTGCAGGAGCAGCTGACAGTAATATCAAAGTCTGCAGCTGGACACCTCACTAGTGACGTTGTCCAGTCGACTCATCCATGGACCCGACAACCCTCGCTAGTCTTGACAATATTGCATCACAGATACTCCACAACGCACACCAGCTCACTCTCTAGACGCTCAACCGCCAGCACTACTCCACGGGGCGCACCAGCAGGGGCATCTGTGGCCCGATGGGCCATTCGCCCTTGATGCGGGGACGCATCACGATCCTGGCGTTAGTGACTCCTCTTCCAGCCCAACTCACGAGGTAGCTGCCTGGATCTTGGGATTGGATGGGAGGAGCGAAAAGGTCAACGAGCGGAGGAGGACAAAGGTCATGACCTTGATCTCGGCCAGGGCAAAGCGGTATCCGCTGAGTATGAGTGAGTATGCCTCGTCCGTCACTTACATGCAGCCGCGCGTGCCGCCGAGGAACGTGAGCGTGTTACCGTAAACCCCAGGCACTTGGGACTTGGGCGGAGAGTCGAAGCGGTCAGGGTTGAACTCGCCCGCGTCCGGACCCCAGACCGCCGTGCTGCGGTTGATCGAAAGAAGCGCTGCTGTCAGATAAGCTCATGTTGCGGGACTTACGGATGAAGATGGTCGTGCCCTTTTTGACGTGGAGCTCGGTGATGAGGGTGCCATCGCGCCCTTTGATGGGCTCAGCAAGGGGGACGACCGCGTCCTCGATCGCTTCACGCGCCGTGTTTGCCACCGGTGCGTCGAAGCGCAGCGACTCGTGCACGCACTTGTTGAGCAAGGGGAGCGCGTGGAGCTCCTCAAGCGACGGGTCACCTGAGACTGCCTGGCACTCGGCGCGCAGGCGCGCCTGCAGCTCCGGCCGCTCCGCAAGACGGTACAGCAGCCACGTGAGGGAGGTGGAGGACGTCTCGTTACCCGCGAGCATCTAAAGTCAGGCTTGGAGTTTTTCGGGCACTCACAAAAGTGGTAATCTGCGCGAGCACCTCGTCGTCCGACATGCGCTGGTCGGGACGCAGGTCGGACGCCATGTTGGCCTTGATGACGAGCGAGAGCAGATCGGTGCCGATATCAGAGTCCTTCTCGACCTCACCCTGCGCGCGCACCGCGTGCTTTTTGTTCTCGATCAACTGCTTGCCGATGCGTTCCATCACCTGGCGGCTCTGGCGCGTTGCGCGCAGCGCCTTCGTCGGCTACCGTCAGCCTTGGAAGACAAGCATGACTCACAATGTACTGCATACCAGGCACAAGGCTCTGCAGAATTGCGAACGGACCCGGAACAAAGTTTGCGAACATCACGCGGAACGCATCCGCGAGCTCGTTCTCCTTATGGCTCAGTGCTGTTTGTCAGAATGTCTTATACTGCGCACCACCTCTAGCTGTACCCACACTGGAAATCATAGTCAAAGCCAGCAACGCCAATGACGTCCAGGGTCGCAAGGCCAGCGAACTTCATGATGTCGATCCTGCGCGCGCCGGGCACCTTGTCCATGGGCTTGTCGGGGGTCAACGCCGCGCCGTCGGTTCCCGGCTCCTCGATCATAGTGTTCAGGAAGGCCGCGAGCTCGCGCGCCTTGTCAAAGAATACGGGCATCATGCCGCGAAGCGCGGCGGTCGAGAACGCAGGGTTTAGCACGCGCCGCTGACGGCGGTGCACGTCGTGCTCGGCCACCAGCAGGCCTGCGCCGATCAAGCGCTCGAGTAACCCTTGTGTGCGTACCGGCTTGATGAACGTCTCACTGTGTCCAAACACATATGCGAGAAACGCCGGGTCCGTGGAACAAAGACGCTTCGCGCCGAAAATAAAGTCGTAGACAAAGGTCTTTCCGTACTTGTCAACCCATTCTGTATGCTTGGCGCCTGGTGGGGAGGCGATGACCTCCTGCAGGTTGCCCCAGATCAGAGATTTAGAGCGCGGGCCGGGGAGGTTGTCAAAGTCGTAGGTTGAAGGCCGAATCACAAAGACGTACCAGTACAGCAGGGCAAAGGCGCCGAGCACGTACGAGATGGACGGGTGCGATGCGAGCCACGGTCCCACAACGGGGATATCCGCGAGCGCAGGCATAGGGCAGCCCGACATGCTTTTTTTGTCAGTGGTAAGTGCTAAAGACGTGGTAAGAAGAGAGGAAGTGAGAAGAAGTAAGAAGCGGCGAGAGCGGCAGAATAAGTAGAAGGTTGGGGGATGTAGGACAACCGGACAACGGGGGTGCGGGAGTGTGTGTTCGTGCCTTGTTCGTCAATGGAAGTGGAAAGAGTAATGGAGAGATGCGAGTCTTGCAGAAGCAAAATAGCAGCACGAGGTGTTGTGTGTTGTCGCACTGGGCGTGTCTCACTCCGTCTTTGTGTGTACGCGTGTTGTCAGTTGTGACCAGGTACGTGTGTGTGTGGGTACACAATCATTCTGTTATTCCTCGTCGCTGATTTCGATCTCTTGAACACCTGTTCCTCGCGTTCTCCACGACGTCCACCCCCGGTGGCCCGGTCCCACCGGCCCACGGCCCGCGCGCCGACTTGGCGTCGCTATGCATTCCAATCATACAATCATAAAACTGCCTCGGCACGCACATGCACAGCAACACACACACACAAACTGTCTCACGGCACCCCTCGTGCACTCGCCCATGACGGCATCCGGTGAAACCATATCCAGGGGCCAGGAACGATGTCGGACTCGTACCCCTGGACCATCTCGATCATCTGGATCCGCTAGTGCAGGGCATGATATTCGCGTGCTTCTGGCGTGAGATGCACGTTATTACCTCGGCCATCGGGCATGGAGTTCGCCGTTGTTTTCCTCGGCCTCTCGGCCTTTGATCCTGGGAGCTGTTGATCTCCCCGATCTGCGATGCGACTGGGACTGCTCCTGAACCTCCTCCTGACCTGCCGAGCTGCTGATCTACATGGTTTCGCCGGGATCCGCTCGCCGCTGGCCGCTGGTCTGCTGGTCTGCTGATCGACTAATGCTCCGCTTCCGATATCGAGTCGGAACTCGCTCGTCTTTCCTATCGGATAACCACGGATTAGATGGCCGTCGGGCGCCTAGAAAGTGGGATGTGCCGGAATAAGAACGACGCAGCACGCAGTGCAGTGCCCCCGCGGAATGCGGCGTGCAGACGGCTCTCTCCGGAGCCGTGTAGCGTACAACGTGCAGCGTGCAGCAAGACCTCGCCGTGGTACCGCGGCAGCGCCGCGATAGTGGGTGGTCGAGGATCGAGCCGGGGCGAAAGCCGGACAGGACAGGGGTGACGAGAGGATGACTGTAAATGAGCGTGGGTTAGTCAGACAGTTGAGCAGATCAGCAAAAACAGGATCAGCGCAGTGTGGGAATTCAATCGTCTCGTGTCGGGTTCTGGCATTCTGCTGATCCCCCTTGCCCCTTTTGCTGATCATCTTGCGGATCTTTGATGCGGCATCTCTGCGCTGGCAAAAGTTGCGCACTTTTCTCTCTCTGCCTCTCTCTTTCTGGACAAAAAGCGGATGCGAGCAATCTGCGAGATGTTGCGAGATAGATGCGATGCACACAATGCACCACATGCTGCACGCAATGATTGCCATAAAAGCGATGCGATGCGCACGATGCGCTGTTCCGCAACGTGGAAGGGTAGGTAGTCCATGCAGTCCATGCAGGCAACATCGCAGTAACAAGCAGATCCAGACGAGTCAGGTCGCGTCACTCGCAAATGAAGAGATTGATGAGTATGATGAGAAATCGGTAAAACTTTGTTGCTCTGGATTCTTTTTTTTTCTTTTCTGTATTATCAACATCGGGAAAGTTGGTCTTCCCTCTGTTTTGCTCCTTATCTTTTCGCAGTCTGTCCCTTTTCACTGTTTCCACTTGTTATCTCTGTTCTTCTTTTGGCCTTGTCCATCTTTCCATCTGCAGAACATCAAGAACATTCAACAATCAGCTGCGCTCCTCGCCACCCTGGCCCCCCTTGTTCTGTTGGCGTCTGTTTCCGGTACCAGTTCCTGCTTCGAATATAGAGTTCTTATCGCCCTGGCATCCGTCGGTAAGCTCGGTAGGAGCCCGTTGTTGTTATTCCCTCTGGCCCCACCCCCACAGCCCCCCACGCAGAATCCTGCCGCGCGTGGTGCCTCTCTCGCTCTCTCGCGGAGCTCTTCCATTCTTCATTCATATCATATCACCTCCCCGCCTTGGCACTCCTTTTTTTGCCTCTCATCTCATCTCCACTTCCAAATATCATCGTTCCGTCCTCCGTCATCGACATCGCCTCCCCGTCGGCCTCTTGTCGATCTCTCGTCTCCGCATCTCCCCGCATTCCGTTCACACCCGTATCGCGCGCATCTCGCCGATCTGGCCCACTCCGCCACTAGCTCGCCGCCTCGCCGCCTCCCCTACACCCCTGTGTCCACGACTCGTGCCGAGACAACACGCTTGCGCGGTTGCGAACGTCGGCGGCCGACTGGCGATTCAACACCCCATCCCGGATCTTCTGTCACCGCTATTTGTGACTCGTCCTTACCTCTGCGCGTAGCACACGCTCCCCATCGCGTATATTACCCCACCGTGCTTCCACGCTACGACTACACACACAAGTCGAGAGCCGTGCACACCATCCCACCGCGCTGCATGTCCTCCGTCTCCTGACCCTCTTGTCTCTCATTGCATTCGCCGGACCATCGGAATACTGTCCAGTTTCATATCCTTGCTGCGCCACATCGGCTCTCCTAGTCTCTCCCATACCCCTTCCTTCCGTTGCTGCGTTCTAGGCCACAGTTCCTAGCTTGATCTCCGAGGCAGGCCCGCAACGGTCCCAGGACGTAAAGCAGTCCACCATGCCTGTGCCAATTGACATCACCACACGACCGGACCTGTCGGGTACAGTCCCGATCGACACGGCGCCAGCACCAGCACCGCACACTAACTCCGCCCCCTCCGCGCCAGCCGGACAACCGAATGATGTTGCCGGCGTGCTGCGCCGCAACCAGGCCTGCCTCGCGTGCCGGCGAAGGAAGCTGGTGCGTTTTTTGGGTGTTCCACTCATACTGACTCCTCCAGAAATGTGACGCTGTGAGGCCACATTGTTCTACGTGCGTGCGTTCCTACCGCCACCTGCTCCGCACCGCGCCAGGGACGCAGCCCGTCCTGTCGTGCGAGTACGACGACTCGACGGAGCGCGAGAATGGAAACGAGGAGCACGCATCTCCAGAAGAGGAGGAGGAAGGGGCGAAAAAGAAGAAGCGCAAGACTTCGACTGGTGCCCGTAGTAAGAAGCGCGAAGATGGACAGGACGTCGAGCGCGATCGTCTCACTAAGCGCATTGGTATGTGTGCGGTCATTACATGCGCTAACCTGCAGCTGAGCTTGAAGCGCAACTCGCGAAGAAAACAGCAGCCGCGGACGCAACCACGAACGCTCGCTGGTCATTAGCGGCAGGGGGATTCGGACCGCCCGCCGATTCCCCAACAGCTCTCCTTGAGATGCTCTCCACGACGGCCACGGCGTCAGAATCTGCAATGCAAGACAGCTTCCCCGGCCTCATCCCTCTGTGGTCATCAGCGGACCGCAGCGAGGCCACCGGCCTCACGCCATTCCTTCCCATGCCAGACCCAGATATCCCAGACGAGTCAGGCAGCCGCCCTCCACTCTCTATGCTGTCGCCGAACGGTGTCTTTAACTTTTCCCCTGCGCCGGCGTCCCTGCAGTGGCCGCCACCAAATGCCGTCGACCCCAACGACCCGTGGCCCACATCCGCCGACCCGTCCATCATCCAGAACGCCGTTCGACATCTCGGCGCCATGACCGGCGTGGCATCGATCGGCGGATCGGCGCTCTCCGGCCCGATGATCGGTCCTGGCGCCAGCACACCAGGTCCCCCAGGCGTCCCTCCCGGCGTCGCAATGTTGCCGGAGAGCGAGACCGTCATGGAGATATCAATGGACGTCGAGACATCCCTAGACGGCTCTAGCAGCGCGTTCGACGCGACCCTCAACGGAGATGCAGCCGAGGCATACGCTGCTGCGGCCAAGAGCGGCATGGACTCGCAGATCCTTGTCGACCTGTTCTGGCCTGGTTGGCCAAAGAACCTTCCGGATCCACCAGTGGTCACTCAACTTGTGCAGGCGTTCTTTGATGTGGTTCCCAACATGCCACGTATACTGCACCGTGCACGCTTCCTCTCCCGTCTCTCCCTTCCTCCCAGTCATTCCAACTTTCCCCACCCTGCCCTGCTTCACGCCATCTGCGCCCTCGCCGGCTCATGGATTCAGCATGAGGAGCCCAAAACCACGTCCAGCCCACTCCACCCGGAAATGTCGCGGCCTGAATACTACAGCCAGCCGGGACCGACTGGAAAGCCCTCCAGCATGCCGTTCAGTCTCCGTCAGGCTGCGTTTGGCAAGGACGCGGTCCTCGACGGCCTCAACACCGGCAACCGCTTGTTCGATGTTGTACGCGCCATGATAATTCTCAGTCGCGTGTTTATCGATGACACGCGCATGCTCGAATGCTGGACGTACTGTGGTCTCGTCTCGCGCATGATTCTCCCCCTCGGTCTCAATGTACGCTCCGCAGAGCTGTCCCTCAAGTCGGTCATGCTTCCCCCGCCATCTGACGCACTCGAACGTGAGGAGCGCCGCATCGCCGTCTGGATGGCAATGTACCACGATACGGTTGCTTCCGCCGCCTCCGGCTGGGGCACTTCGCTCGCACTTGACGAGCTCACCGTGCCGCTCCCCATCTCCGCCAAGGACTTTGACGGCGACTGCGAGGACGTCGAGGCGAACCCGCAGGATCTCGAGTCACTCGACCTGTACATCAAGCACCCCGTCCCCGACCCCTTCGTCATGACACTGAAGGGCACTGTGCTTCTTAACCGTGTCTCCAAGTTTGTGCGCAAGTGGAAGAACCGCCGTTTGAAGGAAAACGACGACCTCGACGGCATGCATCGTCCAGAGTTTCGCGAATTGGCCAACGCCATTGCCTGCCTCCAGATGAGCTTTCCTGCCAGCCTGCACGACCCGACAAAACTCGATGACAATAGGAAGCTCGACGTTAATACACTCGTGAGTGTGCTGTGAATTGTCCTGTGCCAGCACTAACCCAAGACCGCGCATGTCATCCCGCATACGGCCATCATCTGTCTGTATGAGCCGTTTGCAGACATAACCGACCCAAACGACCAGCCGTCGCGCCGCATAATCAACGCCGCGCGGTCCATCATCAGTGTCATCCAGCAGGTGATAGCTGCCGTTCCCGCGCACAGCACGACTCTGGCGGCCGTGATGCACTCTGCCTCCTCTGTGTAAGTTATGAGACGGTCTTGCAAAACTCTCGCTAACAACAGCGCTCTTGTGACCGCCGCGCGCACATGCCTCCTCTTCTACCGGCATGCGCTCAACATGAACGACCACGCTTACGCCGAGTCGTTCCGCGTCGACATTGAGACCGCGCGGATGGCGCTGGCACTCTACGGCCGACGCTTCAAGATTGGGTATCACCACGCGCAGCTGATCGAGTACTTCCTCGACCGCGCCACGAACCCGACGTACGAAAAGCTCGTCTCGCACTACCCCGAGCACCCGCGCCCTGGCGGCATGGTCCTGACGCAGGATTCCAACTTTGGCATGTGTATCCTCAACGCACTCAACATCAAGCGTGGTTACTGGCGCATTCCGGGGAGCACCAACCAAGTTCACTCTGTCAACTCGGTGTCTCCCGCGAGCTCGAGTCCCGCCAACGGCGTCGCAAACGGAAGCGGCGTTGCCTCCTCCCCGAGCCTGCGCAACACGTCGTCGTCGGGCTCACCTAGCACAGACGCGAGCACGAACCCGACCTCAATCTCGAGCGCGCCGAGCGTAAACGGCAACATCAGCCTCGCGAACGGGATCAACGGGCCGACCTCGCACGGGTGGGGCCCGGCGGTCCCGATGGACCACCCCACTGCGAGCATCCACGCCCTCCCCACACCTATGAGCGGCATGCCCATGCGCTTCGAGGAGCCCGTGCCCATGACGCCGATGGAGTGTCCGCCGTGGGGGGACAAGAACTGCGTCCTCTAGCACCCCGAGCGAGCGTGTATCATAGCGCGTGATGGCGTTTTAATCCGAAGCTTTGAAGCTTATTTGTATCATGTAGTCCTTGTAGAGTAGGAGCGGGTAGGATCCAGCGCAGAAAGTGTCGTGCTCGAATCTGGCATACTATGTTTTGAGATGCAATGAATGGACGAGTACTGTACGGTCATCTCGATCGATGGAATAATGGATGAGTCCGGTCATCTCCAGCACTGTCCTCTTGCGAGCCGCTTGCTGGCTCGCAACAATATGGCACTTCAAGGATGCACACCAGAAGTGTGGACACGGTGCAATCCCGATCCGGTCCCCACGAGTTCCAAACGTTGAAATCGCGAGACTCGTGGCACAGCCGCGTCGCGCCTTGCATCCCTTGGACGTGGGGTTCAAAAAGGTTCCAGATTCCCGCATAGCGTCTCAACGATACCTCAAAGAGGATCGGTCGTTTGCAAAGAGCAGACTACCAGAACAGTTAGATGCAACATTGTGACGACGCTCCCCTGGGTACCTGGCACTCATCGCGACTCATCATACACATGCATAGACAACGTAAACTCATTACTCCGGATCACTGCCCTTTGCGCTGCCGGGGGCGCTCCCATCCATGCCCGCCACCATCTCGTGGCGGCGGCGGCGGAGCAGCTCTGCCTGCGACACGTTCTGTACCTGCTGGGGCACGAGGCCGGCGGCCGCAAGGGCGGGGGACGCTGCGCGCGTCGTGGCGGACACGGCGGCGAGGAGGGGGTTGTGGGGGTGCTGCTGTCCGCCCGGAGGAACCTGCGGGGCGGGGCTGCCGCGCCGCGGTGTGGGCGAGTACGGCGAGTACAGCGAGGTAGCCGCCGATTTTGGTTGGCCCTTGCCACCCGGAGCAGGATGGCGCGGGCCAAAGAGGCCGAACGTGCGCGGCACCCGCACGTCCGGCGGCGTCTCCAGAATCTCACCCGAGGACCCACTGTCGTCCATGTCGAAGCGAGGGACCGAGTTGTTGCGCGTCAGCGACTCACGAGACGCGCGGCGAGGGACCGGGATGAACTGCGATGAAGGAGGCGTGCGGCGGCGCGCAGTTTTGCTCGTCTTGAAGCTGATCATTCCGTCGTCCTCGAGGTCTGCGGCGCCAAACGACTTGCCCGTCGGCTTGTACTCTGTCGCGGGCTTGACGTGGTGCGAGCGCAGAGGCGACACGATCGGATCGCTCGGGCTGGTCACCTCCTCCATCCCTTGGCGGGCAAGCACCTCGCGGGCAAGCAGCTCGCGCTCAAACGACTCGTCGATCCAGTCCGCCATCTCAATCAGCACAGAGTCGACCTCGCGCATCAGCGCAGACATCTGCATGAACCCGTGGCCCCAGCCCTCAATGATGCGCATCTGCACCCAGTCGTCGTCCGTCTCGTGCAGGATCTGCTCCGGCGGCCCGCTGTTGGTCATGCGGGGTGTCTCGGGCTGGCGGCCATTGACGGAACGTTCAGTGTCGACACGGCGTGATCGCTTCGCGTCACGCAGCTTGCCGGCAAAGATAACAGTGTCGTCGACGAACGGGTCGCGCTCGCCGCAGATCAGGTAGACTGGCGGGAAGTATGCAAGGTTCTTGGGCGGCGAGAGAATGGGGGAAATGTAGTAGTCGGTCTCAAAGTCGGGACTCAGGTTCGGGCCTATGTAGAGAATGGCCATCGCGCGCATCATCGAGGGTGTGATTATTCTGTCCTGGAAGTAGCCCACGCGAGACGTCATAGTCAGGCGCGAACCGATAGTGTGCTTTTTGCGGCGTGGGGCATCCTCCTCCACGACCTCCTCGACGGCAATGTTCGACGGGTCGTCGAGAATACCACCTGTGAAACGCTCATCCGCGCGGACACCAGGCGTCTTGACACGCTCCGCAAGCGACTTGTCCGCATCGTGGCGGGGGTCGTTCAGGTCGTCATTGTCGCTCTCATCCTCCTCGTCCTCATCTTCCTCGTCGCTAAAGTCATTCGGCGCAAACCAGCCTGAACCACGGCGCTGCGTCGGGCCCAGGCCATGTGTGCGGATAACAGGGCTGCCGGGAATGCTCCTTGTGCGGCTGTGGCTGCGGGCACGGGCGCTGTGCGGAGACTCTCCACGAGAGAGGGTACGAGACATGGTAATGCCCAGGGACTCGGCCCAGCTCTTGCGAGGAGCGCGGCGCCTGCCGGTGTCGTCGACAACTGATAACGGAGCCTTATGGGCGAGATGGTCCTTTCCGTGGAGCAGACCGGGAATGTGCGTCTCCGACTGCTCAGTCTGCAGAACCTTGAGGTTCGTCGGCGACATCCATGACGTATAGTTGAAGTCGAGGGCAGGGTAGGCCAGAATCAAGGCCACTGGGCGGTCAATGTGCTTCGGGTGCTCCAGGATGCGGTTCATGATCGTCGTGCAAATGTTGCCACCGGCCGAGTCGCCCGTGAGCACGACACGGAGTTTGCCGCTCTTGATACCAAGAACACAGCCCTTCGAGTCGGTAATTGTGCGGTACGCATCGATGCCTTCCTCGATGGCCCAGGGGTAAGGATCTGTGTGGTGTGAGTTGCGCGCACATTCAGAGTCTTATCGGCCCGTAACCGGATTGCCCGGACCGGTACGTACATTCGGGAGCCTTGCCGTAGTTGACGGAAAGGACGGGCTTCCCTGTCCGCTTCGCCCAGGCGCGCAGGCGTTCTTCATGGCATTCAGGGCCCATGGCGACGAACCCGCCGCCGGGAAAGTCCATAACAAGTTGCGTTGACTTTTCAAACTCATCGGTTGTGCCAGCAAACAGTAGCAGGGCCTTGACGGGCGGGTAGCTAGCGCGAGACGACGTTTTTGGACGGTTGATGTAGACGTATCGGTCGACCGGAAGCTTGGCACGGTGCCCCGCAGTCAGGAAACGGATCTGGATTGTCAGACACTGCAAACGTGGACAGTCAAGACATACGTATGGATTGTTCGTCTTTTCCCAGGTTGTACGCAGCATCTCCACGCTGCAGAAGCCGCGCCATCGACGGAGCTGGGTATGAGTACATGCGACATGCATTCAAGTGTAGAACTCACTACCTCGTCGGCCTGGCGCGAAAAGATTAGATAGTAGCCGCTGAACAGCAAGCTGGCAATGTCCTTGAGCCATTTCGGTTTCACCGCCATGGCGCTCGCAAAGCCTGCGTCGAGTGCTGTGTTAAAGTACGTGGCACGATAGAACGATCTCGAGTACTGCGGTCAGAGCCAGAAACAACAATGCGCCGACACGGCGTGCGCGGACGTCTGCTGGCCACCACACATGGGTTACGTACCATCCCTGCCATGGGCTCGGGCGCTGGAAAGAGTCAGCATCAGCAACACATTGGCTTCTGCCAGAGCCAAAAAAAAAACAAAAGTCTCATCGCAAGATTCCGGCGCACAGAGACTTACCGGCTATGCCGAGCAGATCGTCGAGGTGTCGGAAGGCGTACAGCATTGTGAATGTTGCAATCACGAGCTGGTACGGCGTGAAGGATTCTGTGCACGAGGGTGAGCAACCAAGAATAGCAGGAGAACGCACTCAAGCGCTGATTGACGCGTGTTGTCCAGCGTGCCCCGGGCCCGCGGGCGAAGAGAGCCATCCAGACGCGCCGCCACCAGGCATTGCTCCTCTGCATGCTATGCAGCGCCATTGCCGGCGCTGCGGAGGTGATGTTGTAGTGCGAGGTGACATTGCGGCGGCGGTGTCGTGCTGCTGCGTTGATTGCGCTCCCGTCGCCCTTGTACAGCCTCCATAGCCAGAAGAAGAGGACGAGAAACACCTCTGTGCGCCGGACAGAGCTGCTCGGCCGTCCGAGAATCTGGTCAATCATCTCGGCGACGACGGCAGCTGCGGCGGCAACGGGTCAGCGGAGGCGGGGGTGGCGCCTGGAGGCAGGGACGCCGAGGGGGAATGTGGTGAGGGAACGGAGGGGACGATGGAGGGGACGATGGAGGGGAATCGGTGGTGGGTAAGAGGGGTGCTGTGATGGTGTAGGAGGGATGAGAGATGATGACGACGACCTGGTGCTAAAAGAGCGGGGCTAATGAGAAAAGGAGGGGGAAGGAAGACGCAGACGCAGAGGGAAGACAAAGACGGAGACTAGAGACTAGGAAACCAGATCACCAGATGGTCAGAATCGAGGCAGGAGAGAGGCCGTAGTAGTCGGATTGTCATTCTACGCTCTACGCTGCTGCTGTACACATCATCCGCAATCATCCACATCTGCTGGCAGAGAGCGCAGAAACTGTCTTCCCTCCCTTGTGCCCTTTGCCGGTCTCTCTCTCTCTCTCTCTCTCCCCTCTTCCCCCCCCCCGCCTTTCCGTCTCAGCCGGCGGCGGCGGCAGCGGCGGCGGCGGCGTGTCTTCCCTCCACTGGGCACGCACACTTCTGGGCACACTCTCTCTGCCGCGCCTCTCTCTGCCGCGCCTCCGCCTCTGCGCCTCTTCTGGCCATCCCGGCGTCCCTCCAGGCCTCCAATCCCTCAATCTGTCATTTTTTGCTTCCGTGGTCGGGTAACTGCCATACAAGGATAATAGCCGGTCGACATGCAACCCACCGTAGAGACCGGGGAGACCGGGGAGAGATCACGAGCCGCATAGCCGGATCCGGAAGCACGCGGCGATCGCTGCCCGGCGCGCCCGGTATGCCCATGTCATACGATCACACAAAGATATGGGCGCTGAAAACTGTAATAATAGACTTTGATCACGTGACTGATGTGTGAACACGTGCGTCGATCTCCAAGCGCAACTTCGAATTACGTCACTGGTTGCTGGATAATATCTGTAGAATGGGCATCGCCGCCGATCAGTTCGAGCGCGCTCGGAGCAACAGGCGAGAAGTCGACTGATTTATTTTGTCGCCTATGGATTGTTGATTGTTGTTGTTGTTGCATCCATCCTCTCCTCCGTCCATCCGTTCACATCTCTCTACTCTTTTCTTCATACCTCGGCGAGCTCCATCTATCTACTCTCAAGAATGAAGCACAAAGGCCCCCGCAGCGTCGCTGTCGCCCTCGTCTTCTGCCCCGCCACCCACCGCGTCCTCCTCATCACATCCCGCAAGCACCCGAACCTCTGGATCTGTGCGCACTGATCGCGTTTTACTGCTTGTACTCGTACTGATACTGATGTGTCGTCCGTGTTCCATCGGTCTCTTGTTCCACGCATTCGTCTCCCCCTTCCGACACGACAATATATCATGTGCTCACCACCACCCACAATCATCCTGACTGCTGTTCCATTCTCCGCCGCAACAGTCCCCAAAGGCGGCGTCGAGACCGGCGAGTCGACCGCGGAGGCAGCCGTGCGCGAGGCGCACGAGGAGGGTACGTGATTTGTTGACTGGAAAGAGGCTCGTGCCCGACGCTGACACACGTGTGTTGCTCACTCTCGCAACCTGTTGTTCTTCCGTTCGTCTTTTTCGCAATTACCTTCTGTATTTCAGCCGGCATCACCATGCCCGTTATGGACGTGAGCCCGCCTCTTATGGAAGAGCACACGATGGAGGGCTCGCGCCCGGCCGTGTGGACGACGCACTGCGTCTCGCTCGCATCAGAGGAATCTCTCGATTCCGAATGGTAGGTGTGGCAGTGAGAATGCTTCTTACGCAGGCTGGAGCAGGGCCAGAGGGAGCGGCGTTGGATGACCCCGCGCGACGCGCTTGTTGCGATACGCGAGTGGGGCGGGCTGATAGGGCAGGGCGGATACGAGGGTGACGAGGATGATGAAGAAAGCATGAAGCGTGGCGGCCCGAAGAAGAAGGCCATCAAGGGCGATGCGTTCGAGCTCGGCCTTACCGCGTTTGCGAGGATTTATGGCTGGGAGAAGAGGGCTATGTGAAGAAGGCTGTGTGATCGGATTGTCAAAGATGCCGTGGACCACAGGAGGTGCATGATACGCCTTGTTCTGAACTCATCGGTATAGCCTCCTAGCGGGCAGATTGGGGTTGATAAAGACTGGGAGATTGGGGACAGCCCTGTCTATGCACTATTGTTCCTCCCTCTCGTTGCGATCCGCCTTGCTGTAGAGTGACAATTTCAGAGCTGTTAAGGTCACTAATTGCGTCCGATACCGCCGAGTGTAGGAGTATTGGGACTCCCAAGATCCACCACTGAACGCGTCTATGCAGTTTCCACCATACACTGCATCACGCTTGCCCTATCTACCGCACTGCACATGCACACATTCGCGGACGAGATAGTCTATCGAATCGTGCATCGAGATTGCACCAACTCGATGCGCGACGCGTTATCTGATACTCCCCACAGCATGCCCAAACGCGGTGCCCCGCACGGACCCTCGCCAAAAACAATCTCCGACCTCGCTGCACGGAGTTCGCCGCTCGCCGCTCGCAGGTCGCATTTCGCAAGTCGCAGCCTCTCGGGTCCTCCTACTCCACCAAACTCCAACTCTTTTATGTTCTGTGAGAACTAGAACTGGCGCTCTGCATCCTCAATCATCTCACGATGCCGGATTCGGAGTACAGCCTCGCGAGCCTTGAGGCCGAGGACGCGCCCTTCCTCGCTGCGCCCGGGGAGCACAGCGATCACAACGAGGACAGCGTCGCAAATGCACCGAGCAAGTGGGCCGTCCCCTGCCTCCTTCTCCAACACGTCTCAAGGTGCATTATTTTGTTCTGTTTCATCGCTGACAGCAGCACATTCACCGAGGGCTCTGCGAACTTTGCAGCCTTTCTCTTTCTCGTTACCCTCTTCCCGCAGAGTCTTGTGCCCGCCTCGCTCGTCGGGCTCGCGACGACCGCAGCGGGGCTCGCTCTCGCGGGGCGCATTGGCGGGATAGTGGACTCGACTTCGAGGCTGAGATTTGTCCGCGGGGCGGTTGGCGTGCAGAAGGTGCGTAGAGGGTGTCTGATTCGGGCTAATGTAAGGCCTCTCAGACGGGGATATTCGCGCTCTTCCTTCGTGAGTTACTCACCCGTCGCGTCTCATCGCAGTGCTCTTCTCTTTCTCAGCAGGAAACGCGATTTACCCCACCGGCCTCGCCACTGCGGGCGTATGGGCTGCGCTCGTACTTATCATCGCGGCGAGCTGCACCTCGGAACTAGCCACAACAGGCCTGACCGTTGCGGTTGAACGCGACTGGTACGTGCAACCGGCTCTTCACTCCTGATCGCAGGGTATGCACGATCGCGGCGAAAGACTCGGCCCTCCTCACCCGCCTGAACACGTACATGCGCCGAATAGACCTGCTCGCCAAGCTGCTCGCCCCTGTGAGTTTTGGGATACCGGGGGCGGCTCGCTGATCCCAGCTCTTCGTGTCCCTCCTCACGACTCTTGGCGGGTACATCTTCGCGTCGGCCGCACTCCTCAGTCTCAGCCTCGCCACTGCTGCAGGGGAATTGCTGTGGATCCGCGTCGTGTACGCACAGTTTCCGCAGCTATCGGAGACGCCGCGTAATATCCAAGAGGAGGAGGAGCGCGGAGGACTCACCTGGGGAGAGTGGGCTCAGCGGGAGATTGCCGATTGGGCGGAGTTTGTCCGCCTCCCGGTCTTCGGCAGTGCGTATACATGCACGTACCTTTCTGAAGGCAGGCTCGCTCGCAATGGCGACAATCTACCTCACGACGCTCTCGTACGACGGCACGTTTATCGCGTACGTCAAGGCCGTACGGGGGTGGGACGATGCATTCGTCGCCGCAATGCGGGTAAGTTGAATCACTTATTCGGTCTCTCACCGCAGGGCCTGTGCGTCCTCACAGGTCTCCTCGGGACGCTCGTGATGCCGCTCCTCGAATCCCTCGTGGGGCTGGAACGCGCCGGCGCGTGGTCCCTCTGGTCCGAGGTGTGCTGCCTCCTGCCTTCGCTAATATCGTTCTTCGTCGGCGCAGGTGCGTACGGCACGCACGGCCCCGCGTGGAACAGTACTCTGCTCTTTGGTGGGATTGCGCTCTCGCGCATCGGGCTGTGGAGCTTTGACCTCTGCCAGCTCAAGGTCCTCCAGCTGGCCACGGACGAGCATCCCCGCCGCAACCGCATGATGGCGCTCCAGATCGCGCTCCAGAACATGTTCAACCTCGCAAAGTGGGTGGTCACCCTCGCGGCTGCCAGTCCGAGGCAGTTCAAGTGGACAGCCCTCGTCAGCTGGGTTGCTGTCGTCGTCGGGGGCATAGCGTATGCAGCCTTCCTGCGCAGCGTTAGGGGCCACCTGGTGCACCTCGGCTGGTGCAAAAAGTGGCTCTAGACACAGAGTAGCTTTAGAGGCCGCAGTCGTTGTAAAGAATAAATAGAAATAGGTATAGATGCATGGAATACACAATGTAGCTCTCATTCGTCGTTGTCGTATCGCGTCATGAAGTCTGTCCACCGCTCCGCCATTCACTTCCAACTCGCTCAGAGAGCACGCTGCTTGTTCAACCTGTCGTCAGCGCCACCCCAGATCCCACCTACTTGGGGAGCATTTCGCGCAGCCACTCGTTTGCGCTCACACGCATGGCGCGCTCTATCCCCTCGCCGCTGCCGTCCCACCGCCGCGCATGGCTCGCATCACCATACACGACCGTGCGGTCCGGGACGCGGCCGCCGCCACCCTGCGACCCGTCCCCGTCCTCGAGGCAAAGGTGTTCGGGGCCGACGACTGTCCCCGCGCCAAAAGAGCATTGGTTACCGATGCGCACGCCCTCGACGCGCGCGCGGGGCGAAAACGTGTTCCAGCTCCCCGAGGCCCCCGGCGCGAGATCCACAAAACTCCCGACCATAAACACGTTGTGCTCGCCAATGCTCGCGGAGCCAGATACGACACTGACAGTCGCGGTCTCCTCCACGACGCAGCCTGCCCCGAGAGAGAGTGTGCTTCCCGGAGGGGCGAGGACTGCGCAGCGCGGATGGAGGACGCAGCCCTCGCCGAGCGTAATGTCCCCCTCGAGGCGGGCGTCCGCGCTCACAAAGCACGACGGCGGGGCGGTAAGCGTCACGGCGGGGCTGCGGGTCAGCGGCGACGAGGTGCTGGATTGCGTGGAGTGCGTGGATTGCGAGACTGGGGTGCGCTTCGTCGGTGAGTGCTGGCCCGGGCGGCCGGAGGTGCTTGTCCGTCTACTGTCAGAGTGGTAGGACGGGGCACGTACGGTGTCGGCTGCATGTTGGGTGGTGAGGGAAACGTCAACATTGGGGTTGTTGTGAAGAGTGGCCAAAGCAGGTGAGCTGGTGGAGGTCCAGGTGGTGCGGGAGCAAAATCCGAAACGTCACCAACTCGAGAACTCGAGGGACGACGACCAACGCGTTCGCGCTCGCCATCACTGACAGCGACGAGACACGATTCAAATTCACCTTTCTCACCCCCACTTTCTCCTCTACGCCCTTCCGCCCACGATGGACCGCCCCACATCGGTCCCGCTACATCTCACCTCGCTCGCGATCCTCGCGCCGACCAACGCGCCCCTCTTCGTCCACGCGTTCACGGGCAAGGACGACGAGCTGCGCGCGTACCACCTCGCGCATGCGGCCGTGGACGTCATCGAGGAGCGGAGTGAGTGCGCCGCGCTCCGCAGCTGGGACGTCTTCGAAAGCTGTTGCTGATAACAGTCGTCATGACCGCATCCCCGTCGCGGCCGGCAGACTCGTTTCTCGGCCTCCTCTTCTGCATGGAGGACATGGCCTTGTGGGTAAACTTACTTGTAAGAACTTTTCCTGACAGCAGCTACGGTTTCCAGACGCATACAAAGCTACGCCTCGTGCTCTCCCTCGCGCTCGTCGACGCGGCGATCAAGGACGCCGACGTCGTCGCCGTCTTCCGTGCGGTGCACCACCTCGTGCTGCACGCCGCGAACAACCCGTTCTGCTCCCTCCCCGACAGCTTTCGCGCGCGGCACGCGGTGGAAGAGCCGCTCCCCGAATGGATTGCGCAGCGCAACGAGCGGGACGAGCGGAGCAGGAGCAGGAGCAGCAGAGCAAAAGTCCCGGAAGAAGAATCACAGCTTGCCGTCAACGAACCTGTCCCCGAGTCGAGCATGTTCGCCGCTGGTCCCGAGGATATCCGCCCAGAGACGCTCGCGAGGAGCCGCGCGTTCACCGGCGGGATTGCGCGCCTCGGAGAGCTGCTGTGTGCCCGGTCATGAGCGGCATGTACTGTATGTAAGTTGGTAGATGTATGGCTTTGCGCGGAGGCGCGAGGCAATTAACGATCACGATATGAGAGTGTTCGCTACTGAGACGATACTCATCTCCCCTCTCCCCTCCCTCACGTCCCACCCTCCACCCGGTCCCATCCCGCGGACGCCGCGCAAGCAGCGCCGCCCGCGAGCACAGCCCCTGCAGGTTGTGTCAAAACGACCTAGAGCAACCGCCCTCTATTGACATGGCGGCCAGAGTCGTGGCCGTCGTGACAGATACGGGGCGGACACACGACCGCAGAGCCCGAGCTGCCTAGCGCGGCGCGGTTTCCGCACACTAGATAGACACACATGCATCCCAAGATTAATCGCATTCACGCGCTGCGCCTCACAGCTCACAGCTCACATTGCGCCCCGGAGCCACGCGAGCACCTCGTACGCGACGTCGGGGCGCACAAACTCCATATTCCCCTCTGCGCCCTCGAGGCTCGCGTACCGCGTCCCCGTGGCGCCGAGCGCGATCGCGTCGAGCACATCCTGCACCTCGTCCGCGGAGAGGTCGATCCCCGAGCTGGGGTTCGGGGCGGAGAGCTCCAAAACGAGCGAGACGACGAGCGCGTGCCGCGAGTGGATGAACGCCGTCTGGAGTGAGAAATCTGTTCCTCCTACTAGTGTCCACTCACCACATGCCCAAACGACAGCTCGCCCGCGAGCCGGTTTGTAAACTCTGGCGTCTGGCCAATCTGCCAGTCCCACGACTGGTGTCAGCTCTGCAGACCCCTCAGCTCACTTTGAGATCGGCAATTCCCGCGTCCACTTTCGCCGCTGCTTCGCCCACATTCGCCTCGCTGACAGCCACGATGCGTTCCGGCGGACCGTACTCGTCCACAAACTGCGCCTGCACGGCGCGCACGAACGCCTCGTGCCCAATCTCCTTTCCGGTCCGGTGCGCGTTGATTGTTGATACCGGTGCGCGCACCGACCCCACACCCTTCGTTTCCATGTTCGGCGAGTTGCTCCGCAGCGCGGCGCCGAGCGTCGACAGGTCAGAAGAAATTAGCATCGTGCCGTGGTGGTATGCCCGGTGCGAGATGATCTTGTAGGCGGACCCCGATACCTGGAGGATAAGCACTGAATACGGTGCCGGGGGGATATGGCAAGGACTGGCCATGTCCTCTCAGCTCCGCACGCACCTTCAGTTCCCCCTCCTTTGTCCCCTGCTCGCGGATCACCACGTCGTTCCGCTCGTTCACAGTGCACGCAGGCACGCTGAGGCGCTCGCGCACCGCCGCGGCAACAAGGTACGCGCCCGCCGAGCGTGTAAACACCTCACGAGGAGTCATGATCGAGAAGTTGGTATTGCCCATGTCCTGCTTAGTCAGAGCCTCTCTCCTTCGTCATCCCCTTCCGCCGCCCAGTCTCCCTACGCACATGGTACACTGTCCCGCCGCCACTCCGTCTCCGGACGAGCGGCAGCCCCATCTCGACGAGCGCGCGCGGGTTCGTCTCGGTCCACGGGTTCTGGTTTCGCCCGATCACGACGCACGGCGCATTGCGGTACGTAAAGAGCACGGGCTGCGTCGCGGGTGTGTTCCGCAGGAGCCTGGCGTCAGCTCTACCCATATCTCTACGCACCAGTCCTCATAGGAGAGGTTGAACCACGGGTCGTTGGACGTCGACGCGTAAATTGCCGGCGGGGACAGGGCGGCGGTCGAGTACCCCCGTGCGCTGGTTATTGCGCGGCGGAGGGCGAGCATCGCAGACCGTAGATCGTAGAGGTACAGGAGAACAAATATCACAGAGAACGGAGCTCAGTTCATGGCAGTCGCTATCGCCCACATGAACGGTCTTCATCATCTGGACATTTTGGGGGAACGGCGCGCCGAGACGAAAGGTAAAAGTGGAGGGCGGACGCCGGACCCATCTCCGTCTCAGCTGTGGGCCATTTTTCGGATCTGCAGCACTTTTCAGCGCCGAGTACCACTAAAATTGTGCCGCCAATTCGCTTTTGGTTGCGCAGAGTGCGTGCATGCGGATTACGGAGCGAGGGTGGGCGTTTACAGCATGTTTCTATGCATGGTTTTGCGAATTCTGGACTTTTTACCGGATTCTGACGACAACTAGAAAATGTCAAGGAGGATGTGACTGACATGTCACGTGATGCCGCAAGGCGCGTCGCTCCAGGCTCCAGCCCAGCCTGGGTCGTCCTGGGCTTGGGCCAATGTTTTGAATTGCGACGCGTCCATTCTCTATCCACATCAACAACAACCACCTATCGCCACCACCTTCTTTCCCGTCACCTTGACATCAAGATGAACCGCCGCGGCCACCTGTCGAGCAAGGTGCCGAATGTGAAGCTTCGCCCGGCGCCTGCGAATGCGAACGCGCGCGCGGGGTCGAGCCGGCGCGCGGCGAGCCCGAAACACCGGCTCGACGACGATGGCGAGGGTGAGTTGAGCTGGTGCTGGAATCTACAGGGTTACACGAGTTACACCCCGGCCTTTACCTTTTGCGCATATTCTGACGGCAGACGACGACGTGCAAGTGCCCCTCGACGCCGCGTCGAACCGCCCATGGGAGGGGATCACCGTCACCTTTACGGGTGTGGAGAACAAGGTCGAGCTGAGCGAGCTCGTGCGCCAGCTCGGCGGCGCGGTCGAGAGCGCACTCACCGTCAACGTCACGCACGTCATTGCCACCGGGTACGGGTCGGCAAAGTATCTTGTGAGTGCGGTCCGGGTCCCGACATTCTCCGTGGGGTGCGGGCTATTTTCTGCGGCATCACGCTTCCCTATCATTCTCTGATGCTGACAACAGTACGCGGTCGAGCACCGCATACCGGTACAGACGCCCGAGTGGATCACCGACTCGCACCTGCGATGGGTGCAGGGCGAGGAGCTGAGCCTCGAGCGGGTGCGTACACTTTTTGCAAACTCATCTAACCGCAGGACACGCAGGAGTACCGACTGCTGCCGTTCGTCGGGCTCAAGATTGCGATTTCGGGCATTGACAACCTCCCCGTGCGGCGGCAGATTATCCACCACATCCAGCTCGCCGGCGGAGAGTACAGCAAAGACCTGGATCGGAGCTGCACGCACCTCGTGAGCGCGTTCGGGACGCGCGAACCCAAGGCGAAGAGCTCGGAGAAGATAAAGTGGGCACTGAAGGAGATTGGCGACCGGGAGATGGCGCGGCGGCGCGGGAAGCGCGTCGTCGACGAGGACATCCGCATCGTGTATGAGGAGTGGATCTGGGACTGCGCGGCGTTTGGCGGGCGCTGGAAGGAGGACGCATATGATGCGAGTAAGCCGCGGCCAAAGGGCAAGGTCACATACGAGCAGATTCTGGATGGGTCTGCGTTTCTCCCGCCTGAAGCTCCGCCGCAGCAGCAGGGGGAAGAGGAGGAGCCGGCGGTGGTGCGTAAGCGCAAACGCGACAACATTGACAACCTCGTCGGCGAGCTGCTGTCCACCCGGGAAGCGGGTAAGCCGGACGTCAAGCGGGATACTGAGGAGGCAAAGGAGAAGGAGGATGGTCAGTCCCGCGGGGCGAGCTCGGAGAACTCTCCTGCCGACGCACTACCCTCGCGGTCGAGTGTGTTCGAGCGCAAACCGTCGGTCCTGCACGCATCCCGATCTACAGCCTTTGGCCCGTCGTCCGCCGCTGCCCCATCCGGGGATCGCTCCAGTAGGGGGCCACCGGCGCAGATGTTCGCTCTGGCCTCATTCACGCACGTCATCGAGGGCGACTGCACGAATCTTGAGAACGCGCTGCGGCACCATGGCGGGACGATAGTGCCAGCTGACGAGTGGCGCGCGGGGCGCCATGCCGACTATGTCGTTGTCCGACTGGCATCTAACCCTCCTCTCCCGAAAACGCCCTCGATGGTAGTAACAGACTGCTGGGTCGAGGCATGCTGCTTCCGCGAAGAGATCATCGCGTACACTGCCAACCTGGTATACACCCCGCTTACGATCCCCGTGCCTCTTCCCGGCGCAGACGCCGTCCGCGCCCACATCTCCGGCTTCCCCTCCGAGACGAGCGCGTACCTGCACCGCCTGTGCCGCGCGCTCGGCGCAACCGTCTCAGACTCGTTCAACCGGCGCACCACGCACCTCATCTGCGGCAAGACGACTGGCCCGAAATTCGAGAAAGCCCAGGCATGGCGGACCCCGGCTGTCCGCGAGTCGTGGGTGTGGGAGAGCGCACGCAAGGGCGCACTAGAACCGCTGGGACCACACCTCCACCCCGTGCAGAAAGAAACCTTAGCAGCCACCGCGTCGCCAAGACTAAACCGCGACCTCCGGCCGACACCGACGCACATTGAGGCGCTGAGCCCCAGCACGGAGCGCGCGCTCAACCTCGCGCGAGCGAGCCCCGCCAGCGTGAGCGCAGACGCCGCCGCGCCCGCCTCGTCCCCGCTCCGCCTCGAAAAGGCGGCCACCGTCGCAGCAGCAGGCGGCGCACACGGCAACGACGAGGTGACTGCCGCGCTGCGCCGCCTCGCGCAGGGCCCGCAGCGCCCGGCACGCCCCTCATCGGTATGTAGCGATTATATTACCTGACAGCTAACAGCAGACACGGCGTGCACGACCAAGCAATCCGCGGCGAGGGACGCCGACGCCGAGCAGCACAAGCACGGACAACCCCGGCATGCCGGCGGTTACCGCGCCGCCGGCCGAGGAGGAGTCGGTGCGCGTGACGTACGCGGACCCGGCGAGCGAACGCGAGCGCCGCCGCTTACTGGATGCCGTGAATGGCGCGAGTCCCAAGCGCGCGCGTGTGTAGGGCGTGGGTGCGTGGAGAGTATCAGGTCTTTTCGTGTCTCTGTGTACGGAATATGCAAGTGCGCTGCGATAAGCATGTTTGACGCGGGGCCGCGGGGGTGGCTCGCCGCGCGCCGCGCCGCGCGGCCATGTGACCGTCCGGAGCAGGGCCGTGAGGGTCGCGGGTCGCGATTGTTGTGCAATTGCAGGAACGCACGAGTCGGGGAGATGTGCCACGGGAGATAGATAAGGGACAGGCGCAGGGTGCAGGGCGACTGGCGGCTTGCTAGATTGATAGCACAAGGCTCACACTCGTCGCGTCCAGAGTACCCAGTGCGCAAGTGCCCGAGTCCGGAGCCCAGCGCCATCCCGCCAGATTTCCACTGGCCACCGGAAGGAAAGAAGGAAGAAAGCGTTCCGAAGCATGGAGCATGTCCCATCCATGCCATCCATATTCTCCGTGACCCGTGATCCGTGACGTGCAGGCGCAGCACCGAGCACCGAGCACCGCGTCATCGTGACAACAACAAAAAGAAGCATGTAAGCGAAAAGCAGGTCGCACGACAGGTAAGTCGCAAGACGGCAAGACCTGAAAGGTGGAGCGCGCATGACGCGATGCGCGAAAAGACCAAAAGAGTGACGCGCCGCGGTCAAACACGCCGCACACCCTGCGTGCGTCGGGGCTATTCGGCTTCCGGCCATCCGGGGCAAACAGGGTTTCTTAATTTCTTCCTCTGTCGATCATGATCCGCTGCCGATCCATCGTTTGATCATCGCCGGATCCTGTCCGGCTCGCAACGGTGGGTCCCCGGCTCGAAGCTCCATGAGCCGCGGACAGCCAACGAACGTCAGCGGGCGGCGAAACACTAGGCGCTAGGCTGGGTGCACCATGTGCGCCGCATGTGCTCGCACTATAACCTGCCAATTGCCAAGCTGCCAACTAGCTGCAAGCTGCAGCATGAAGCATGTGCTGGAACCCCGGCCCGGGCCCTCCTAGGTAGTCCGGCTCGGGTATGCAAAACTCTTGGCACGTACACACAGGGATGTGGACGGATCTGCCAGTCTGCCAGTGGCTTGATATCGGGTTTTTTTAGCTCGCCGCGTACGGGAGGACAGGCTAGGATGGGCTGGATTAGGCGGAATTGCCTCGGCGCACAGCCGCTCAGCCGCACTGCCGCTCAGCCTGTATCTGACTCTTTGACTCTGACTCTGATTCTGACTCTGGCTGGGCGCCTCAGCCTTGGGCCGGGGAAGCGTTTGCGCCACGGCTATCATTGCAGTTGTAGACTGCGGCGTATAGCGCGCGTACATGGGTGGCCACTTGGCCGGGCGCACGGACGTGGGACGTGGCACAGACTGTTGGGCTTTAGATGGCCGGATATCAAGAGCGTTGATCGCCGGTTGTCGGGATTTCGTGGATTGTGGAGGTTGCATTTTCAGGTGGATGACAGTAGCTGGTAGATCGGTAGACAGTGACCGTAACAGCAGTGAAGCATGGAGCGATCAGCACTCTGACGGGCCGACGACCGAGAGGCCCCGCAGACCGGCAGGCCCGCAGCGCCGCAGCGTACCCCGTCCCCCGTCCCCCGTTCCGTCGTTCCGTGACGGCCATTGTCATGACGAGTCACCCGCATACGCGTCACGGTGCGGATATCCGATCGAGTATATAGTGCTCGAGAATGGGAGCCAGGACTGCGGCCCTGCGTCGCGCTCGCCGGCCCCCTCTGGCCCCCCCCTTGCGATAATTCCCACGCTCTCAGTGCGGCCAGGGTTGTGTGTATGGCCCGGGCCCTGAGGGTGGGGTGGCGGTCCCTGAGGGCCTGAGGCCTGAGGGCCTCATAGATGACCGAGGATGAGGATGTGGACGTTGAGCGCAGTGCGCATCGAGCTGTCGAATATCGAGCTAGATCGTGCATTTGCTTGCACCTTTGCAGTTGCCGTGGTCGACCGGCAATTGCTGGCCGTGAGCCGTGCACAGCTGAGCGCGGGGGATGAACGTTTGTGTGCAGCCCAAGTGACGCGATCGGAGGCGGAGCGCAAAGTTCGGGCGTGGATCTGGCCATCTGGCCATCTAAAAGTTTGTGAGCTTGGGTGGCCAACAAAGACCGCTGCGAACGCGAGCGCGTGAGCGTTGTACCCGGCACGCGGTACGCGGCAGTTGCCATCGATCTGGATCTGGATACCCATGCATGATACTGTTTCCATGTGCGAGCACCAGCATGCCATGCATGCCAGCACATCGAACGTGACAGCGCGACACCACTCACTTGTATCGCTCATGCTTCTCCGCGCTTGTCCGCAACAGAGCATGCAGAGCACCGCTGAGCGCCCCCCGAGCAGCAGCAGCAAATAGCACATGCCGTCATTTCGATACACCCCCCTATAACCGTTTCCCACCGTACCACCCCGGACCGCCGTCCACTGTGGCTGCGCTAAGCCACTCTACACCCTCGCCCTCCTGCCCACTGCCCTCTGGCCACTGGTCGCTGGTCGCTGGAACGCCAAGCACTGCTAGACAATGCGGAAACGCAGGAATCTTTAGAATTGTAGGAACGTGCTGAGCGGGGTGCTGGTCTCAAGTGGGAACGAGAGCAATCGCCCAATCATGCAATCACGGCCAGCAATTGCAATGCGAGTGCGCATGAGCAACGCAAGATGAGCCAATTGCTCGGTGATGACTTTTGATGCTTGGTGCGCTGTGCGCTGCCTCTCGCCGTGTTCTGACGTTTCCGTGCCTGTTGCCGCCATCCTCTGTTTCTCTTGCCCTCCATCCCATGCCGCAGCCCCCCGCCGCCGTGCCTGCGCCAAACCCTGGCCGTTGCCGCTCTGCTACGCCTGAGTCTTGGGACCTCGAGCCTTTGCCGAACCCTAGCCGCTCCATGGCGAGCACGCTTGTAGGTTGTAGCTCGTAGCCTGTAGTTTGTAGCTTGTAGTCTTCATTCTGCGCTCCCGGCCTCGGAACCGCGCCTCCTTATCGCACAGGTGCGTATGACGCCCGGCACCGGGGGGTACAGGGGGGGGGGAGTGTTACGCGTGTGTGTACGTGTAGCGTTAGCGCCTTTTTCCTCTTTTTTCTCCGTTTCCCACCGGGATCCCATGCCGCCATTGCCGCAACTAGGTCGAGCAATAGCGTGCACCTAGCCCGTTCCACCGGGGTGTGCCACATATTCGCCAGCAGCCAGTAGTAAGATGCAATGCGCGATGCATGCAAATGCGCGCGCATACACGTTGTAGTGCAGCACGCAGCGCGCATGGGTGCATGGGTCCCGCTGCCCGTGCGCAATTCAGGCCTCGTATGCCTCGGAGCCAAGACGCGGTATGAGACACTCGAGAAGAGTGAGAGATCGCACGCCACCCAATTTGTTTGATTTCTGCTCTTTTTTATTATTATTTTTTCTTGTACTGTATACTTTCCCGATTTTCTGGATTTTTCCATATTTTTCTCCTATTTTCTGGTGATCTGATCTGAATCTTTGGTGGGTTGTTGGCAAAAAAGCCGAGGGATGAACAGGAGCTCCGGAGTCTCTCCTCCCATGTCATGTCATCATCAAGGTTATCTGGCTCTCAGGGCGAGGGAGGGGGAGAGGGAGAGAGAGAGAGGTCTGGCCCGCGGCTGTGGCGTCGTCACTGCATGCCGGGCAGTATCGGTCTGTCGGCCTGGTCGGCGCGGTCGGCCCAGTCGCGGCGCGAGGCGGATGGGCGAGCTCCCACGCATCCTCCATCTGGCATCACCCTCCTTGTGCCTCGAGCCCTCGCGCCTGGCCTTGTCTCTGGACCTCTGTCTCTCACTGGATCTCTGCATCTCTGTCATGCTCGCCACGTAGCAGGCTGCCGGATAAGCACACACTCCGAGGGCGGCCGGGCAGAGGGGGCGCGCGGCGCGAAGGACAGTTGCCGCAGCCGTTCTTTCAGGGACGAGGGCCTCTCTAGAGTGCCCTTTGGACTTTTACGCGCAATCTGAGACACACCTTTGTTGTGGAGACGACAGAGAGACTGTGGTGGTGTGTGCTCGACGTCGACATCACTCTCTCCTCGAGTCCCACGCCATTGCACCCACTGCTCTGCCTGTCCTTTTCTCGTACATCTATCTCTCTTCTTCTCTTCTCTTCTTTTCTCTTCTCCTCACTTTACGTTTATTTATACAGACTCTTCTCTGTTTCTTCTTCTCTCTCTCCTCCTTTCTCTCACTTTCTCGCCACCCTCTCCACAACACAAAAAAGTCACAATGGCCGCCACCACCCAGCAGCAGCCCAACGGCGTTCCCAGTGAGTATCCCGCACCAGCAAGCACCCCGCCGTACGTCGCATGGAGCTTGCCATCAGCCAGACGCTTGTCATCGTTCTCCATGCCGTGCGCGCTATCCGCTGCGCTCGCATTGCCGCCCTCGCTAACCCCAGACTTCAAGATTGTTGAGCGCCTCGACTCGCTCCCCGTCGTCCACGACTCGCTCGCCTACGCCGAGTCGCTCATCAACTCGACCCAGCTCACCTCGAACCTCTACCAGACCGCTGTCAACCTCGCCACCCGCTCCGTCGAGGTTGCGTCCCCCGTCATCCAGCGCGCCAAGCCCCTCATCGAGTCGGCTGACGGCCTTGCTGTCGCCACCTTTGACCGCGTCGAGGCCACCTTCCCGATCATCAAGACCCCCACTGCCGACGTTCCCGGCGTCAAGCAGGCCCGTGCCGTCTACGATGCTGTGAGTCTTCCCACGAGATGGGAGGGAGATGGATCCCCGCATGACGTGCAGGGCCGCACGCCCATAGACCCAGGGCGGATCCCTGGGAACCCTCTCTTGCGGTGATCATTCCCCGCCCCCCGCTCATGTTGCTGTCCATATTTTTCTTTTACTAACTCCGCAGCGCGTCGCCCCTCTCATGCAGCAGGCGCAGCCCGTGATCCAGGAGGTCATCAACAAGACCACCGCGATCAACAACCAGCTCGGCGCCACCGCGTCGTCGGCCATCCAGCACGGAACCGAGTTCGGCCACCACCTCTCCGAGCAGCTCCACGTCCTCACCGAGCAGGGCAAGGAGCTCCCCCACCAGCTCCTTGAGGGCCTCACAAAGGTCACCAACGACGTCAAGCAGATTGTCCTCGCCAAGGACGGCACTGTCCAGGAGAAGACCAACAAGCTGATGTCGTACGTCATCGACCAGGTCAAGCCCATCGTCGACGACATCTACCGCCACGTTGTCGGCGCCACCAAGGCCGCCGAGGACAAGGCCGTTGAGACCAACGAGACCGTCAAGGCCGTCACCGAGAAGGCCACCGAGAAGGCCCAGGAGAAGGCCCAGCAGGCCCAGCAGGCACCCAAGCAGAAGAAGGCCGCGGCCGAGAAGCCCGCCGCCGAGAAGCCCTCTAACCACGCCTAAGTGTGTGCAGCTGGCTCTCCGTCTCGTTTCTCCTAGACTAGTTTTCCCTTCCTCTGTGTTATAGATGCGCTAATGACTGTTGACCGAGATCCCCCCGCCTATGGCGACTTCTTTGTACCCCATAAATGCAGTGATATCTGAATGTTGCGCACGCGGAGCGCGGAATGGCACCCCGCAGTGGCAAAAGATAACGAGCGGACTAGTCAGGCCGTGGTACCCTGGTATAGTGCCTATCAATTGACTGAAACGCATACAGACGCAACTACCGAGTGCAAAGATAGCTATCAAAGGAAGCCCACTTGCCACCACACTGGCGAGTTGGATGCGTGTTGTTTGGACAGAAGCATGCGTGGGTGTGTTGATCGTGGTTGACTTTCTGTTGCTTCTTGCCAACAGATTGCAACCAGATTGCACGTCCATTGCACCGAAAACGAAAAAGAGTCCACGACGGCAAAGTGGCTGCGAGATCTCGTACAGATTCCACAAAAAAACAATCAAAAACAGAAGAAATTCGAAGAACAAAGAGCGCATCATCGCCACGCGCTGATCGGGGATAGTCGGGGCGATCGGAAACAGCGTCCACGAACATTCCATGGTGATCCTGAAAAGGCAAGAGCACGTGACCTTTCTCGCATGGATACCACGCTAGTGTGTAAGCTGATCGGCGCGTCGGCGGATCTGCGCCAGCTTAACTGGACCTCCACCCTCGCGCCGAAAAACAATACAAACGCGTCGACCATCAAGTCAAACTCGTAACACATACCTCGCACACAAACCCACAATGATAATCCTAACCCCCTCCTCGCCGCTTCCCGACGCAGAAGCGCTGAATCTCCTTCCCTTCCGCCTCGCCCCTCTTCCCGCCCGCGCGCCGATAAAACACTATTTCCACGGCACGTTCCGCGGCCGCGCGCTCGTCCCGCAGCGCATCGACGTTCCGGACGGGTACGAGGGCGTGGTCCTCCGCGCGTCCGGGGGGCCGAATTCCAACTCGAACTCGAACTCAAACTCGGGACATATGCCGCTGACACCCGCGCCGTCGACATCTTCCGCCTCTTCGCGGGCACGGGGGGCGGGACAGGTCGCGCTCTCCCGTCCCCGGCGCGCGGCGCGTGCGAGGGTGAGGCGCGTCGCTATGGACGATGACGACGAGGAGGAGGAGGAGGAGCAGCGGCCCGCGAAGCGCACGAGGGCTGCGCTCCGTCATGCCTCGGCTCCGCGGGAGGGGACAGTGGACGCGACGATGGAGACGTCTGTGGAGACCGCGACGCAGACGCCAGTGGCGAACGAGACGCAGACGGCGGAGATCGATGAGCCTGTGCTCGAGACTGGAGCAAAGCTCGAGACCGAGGAACAAGCCCAAACTCCCCACACAGAGTCGTGTACCGAGGCCCCGACCCAGACGGAATCGCAGACCGCCCCTGATGACCTGACATCCACGGTTCCCGGGAGCACCACGATCGACGCGCCCTCCACCGCATCCGTATCCGAGCCCGAACCCGCCGCGGCTCTCCGGTTTGCAGCGGACGGCACGCCCGCGCGCGTCCTTGCGCCCGTTGCGCGCTTTGAGGTGTTTACGCTCTGGACGCCGGATGCGGGGATCGCGGGGTTTGTACAGGATGAGCTTGAGAGGAGGGGGGTGGAGGCGGAGGAGGGGCAGGCGGAGGACAGGGCAGATGGGGAGGTTAAGGAGGAGACGGGTCCGAAAGAGGATGTTGATGCCAAAGAGGCGCCAGCACCAGCAACAGCACCAACAACGTCCCTCCAGCGCGGGTGGTGGCGGCAGGGCGGGGCGGGCGAGGGCGGGGACGAGTTTGTGCGCGCGCTCGGCGAGTGGCTTGGTCTCGGGGAGATTGTGGGTTGATGGATGGGTTTGCGAGTACTGACGACAGATCCATGCGCCGTGTTATCCGCTCGAGGATGACGAGTAGGCGTGGACAACGTACATCGCGCCGTGTGCGGTCAGGCGTGAGGTGCCGGCCTGACGGTCGTTGACAGTTGGAGTGGGGACCGTGTGAAATAGCTTTCCACCCTGCATTCGTCTTGCGACATATCGTCCCAGCCTGTAATGCATCAATGTCCCCATCCGTGATCCTGCCTCTATACCCGCTGCAGCTGCTTTGATCAACGGTCGATGCAAAATGAGATGTGTCATGCAAGAGTACAACAACTACCACGCCAGCCGCTCGGGCTTGGCGCCGGGCACGAGCGCACAACTTACGGCGGCCATTTCCGCATAGAGCCCCGTGAACGCCTCGTGTTCGCCAGTCTTGCCCGCTTCGATTTCGGCATAGCGCACGACGCCGCCTGGCCCGCGCAGATCCAGCGCCGCGACCGTGCGCGTGCGCACGCCACGGCGCACCACCTCGGCGACATCGCGCACCTCGTCGCGCTCGAGGTAGAATGTCTCGCCGGCGTACAGCACACTCAGCGGGGGAGCAAGGACGGCCGCCTCGGACGCCGCGAGCGGCGGCATCGGGCGCGGCGCGGCGGTCACATCGACGTCGACGTCAACGTCGTCCGTCTCCTTCACCACCTCTCTCTCCGGCTCGCCCCAGAACTCGTCCTCGTTCACCTCTGGTACCGCCTGCGCGTCTGGCCCCGTCCCGCGGCGCAGGACCGCGAGGTCCGAGAGAGGCACGTCGCGCGCGCTCGGATTCGCGTGCACGTGGGCAAAGAAGACGCCCAGCTCAGGGGGTACCTCGCCCTGCGGGAGGGCGCGGGCTGTGCGCGCGAGGACGCGCGCGTCGATGGGCCGTTCCGGGAGGAGCACGTCCGTGGGCTTTTCGGCGGAAACGGAAAAGCTCAGCAGCATGTTTCCTGCTGCGGACGCCGTGGACGCCGGCTTGTCGTCGCCCAGGAGCGCGTGGATGCTGTCAATCTTAAAGTCGTCCTCCGCCTCGCCTTGCGCCACCATCGACGGGAGCATGTCGTCCAGCTTCTGGAACCACGCCGGTCCGGGCGCCTCGGGCGTGGCGGCCTCACGGACCTCGGGCTCGTACGAGTACGAGACGACCAGGCGGTCGCTTGCCCCTGCGCGGCGGTACGTGACTGTCCGGGTGCGGATGATCCCTGCGGGAATCACGTCGCGGATGAGCACGGGCGGGACGGCAGGGCAAAAGAGCGGCGGCGGCATGTCGGCCCACGGGCCCTGTGCGTCGAGCGGCCACGCGCCCTTAATCGGCGGGGTGAGCATGCTGTTTCCTTCACTTGGGGAGAGGAGATGGCCGAAGCGCACTATAACGGATGGAAGGGCGCCCTTGACGCCGCGGAGAGAGGTGAGCGCGCCGTCCACCAGAGAGGAGAGGGAGCCTTCAGCCGTTACTGTATTTGTGTCGAGAGAGACGATGGCCGAGGAGGAGAGTTCCGCTTCGCGCTGCCGGCCCTCGCGCTCCCCGGGCCCTTCGTTGGCGCGCACAGTCGTGAGGCGGAAGAGCGGACGTCCACCCGCGATCGCAGCCGTGTCCCACGGCAGCGGCGACGACATGGAGGGGTGGTGCGGCGTGAGCGCGTAATATGTGTCCGAGCCGTTTGGCTGCGCGGGGGCCAGCGAGGCTGCGAGCGGGGGATGCGGCGCCATCGCCTTGGCCGCCACAGCGAGGGCCATGCCGCGCGCGCGCTGCGCGTCCGCCATGCTCGGTGCTGTCGCGATAAACGCCCCCTTTGGCGTCTGCTCGACACATGCGCCCGTTGCCGTCGAGATGGCCCACAGCGTCGCGGGGGGCGGCACAAAATCGAGCATCTCACTCGGCGTCCACTCGAGCCGTGCGTACAGTTTGCGCCGGTAGTGGAAGAAGCGCTCCACCTCGTCGAGCACCGCCGGGGTCGCAGTCACGTTGAACGCGTACATCCCCGGCTGCTCCATCATCTGCACCGATACGCGGAGGCCGGGAAAGCCTGCGAGCCAGTCTGTCGCCGCGCGGTCGCGGTTAAGAAGGAACACCTCGGCCGTGGTGAGGAAGATATCTGCGATTAGAACGAATGCCTTAAGTTGTGGGTGAGAGAGATAAGGAGCACCCACCTTTGGTATGGGGCTCAAACTTCTCCGGGGACACAGGGACGATCCAGTTGTAGCGGTCGAGGAGTTTCTGGATGATATCGGCCTTGCGGTCGGACCTGTTGACACTAATAGGGTTCTCGAGCTTGCCCGCAATATCGACAAGCTGGGAACGCACAAACGCATTGTCCACTGCGTTGACAAGCTTGGCGTGGATGCGGGGGTACGTCGGCTTGGTGACGATGGGCTCGTTGAGGGGGATGAACTGCTCAAAGTCCGCGACGCCAGGCTCAAAGCTCACGCTAGCTGTGTCGGACGGCGCAAACCCTTCCCTCTCCGCTGCCGCGACCTCTGCCATCTCCCCGCCCAGACCCTCCTTGAACGCCTGCGCGCGCCGCATCGCCGCGCGCCGCTCCGGCGTCATCGTCTTGGCGAATCGGGGTTTAAACTTGGTGGACCGCGCCGCGCGTGTTGCCGATATGCTCTGTGCTGCGGAGGTGCTGAATGCCGCCGAAGAGGGCTGTCCCGCCACTTGCGAGACGCACGCGCACAGCCGCGCAGGTCGTCCTCGGAGCGCGAGCATGCTGGGTACGTAGGGAACGGTGTTGTCAATGATGGCGGCGATGGCGATAGGGATAGCGATGGCTCATATTTTTCCGCAGATGGTGGTGGTTTAGAAAATCCAGATGTGATAGCGGAGATCGCACGTTCTCCGCATGTCAGTGAGAGGACCTGCCACGTGCTGATCCTGTTTGAACCCCACCTTGCGCCCCTGCCACCCCTCTCCAGATCTCCAGGGGGATCAGCAAGTTGATTTATGCTGATCATCATGGCGATTAGCGCTGAGTTGCCGATCAACGAGAAACGCTAGAAGACGTCGCAGATCAGTTTTCCACCGGCGATCAGAGAACAAGTGACTGACGCGAGCCTTAGCCACCCAGAGACGCTCATCTTGCAATGAATGTCAAATGTGAATCAGCTTGGAAGAGAGTCCGAGTCGGATGAAGAGCAGTGCAAGCGCTCCAAGGCATCCATGGCACCTCCACGGAGAACACCACGAAGCCCGCAGTCCTTGCGCGGACTTGACCCCTATCGCCACGTGGCCACTCCGGCCGAAGCCCGTTGTCGGCAGGAGAGCCCAGATAATTCGAGGTCGTACCATCGTTTGATCTGGGGTAGTCCCGATTTCAGGAACACTCTGCTGGGTGGCATCGTAAGATTGTTTTTTTTTGTGCCAGTTTTTTTCTGCCAGCGACTTCTGGGTGGTGGGGTGGGGGGGGGGGTGAAACGAGATGCCGCGCCGCGCATACCTTGCACCATCGGACCCGTGTCCTGCTGGCGCGTACCCTGCTCACTTCTTAATTATCGCTCCATTCCTCCATCAGCTATCTTTCTCTTGTCGCTCCTTTTTTTTTGTTGCTCGCCGCTGTCTCATAAGCACAGACAGACTGCAACTCACAGATATCACCTAGATAGCTAGATACCTAGAGTTGGGACACACCTCGGCCCACGCCCCGTCCGACAGACGCGAAGACCCATCGACCGCCACCTCCTTCCCCCACCCAACCCACCATGGCCGCCTCAGCAGTCTACTCGACCGCGATGGACTTTCTGTCCAAGCACGCGCCCGGCGTCGCGGAGCAGCTCGTGATCACCAACGCAACCACCACCCAGCAGCAGCTGTACGGCGACGTCAACCTCCAGGCGCTCAACTGGTTCGAGCGCCTCTGGGCCGACTACTACATCTACATGGGTAACGCCATTCTCGCCACTGGCCTCATGTCGTTCCTCCTCCACGAGGTGAGTATTGTCTCGGCGGGCTCGAAGCCGGGAGGGAAGGGAGTGTTGGGACCGAGAGTCATGACGTTCGCCACCTCACGCCGCAAGGCTCTTCATTCTATCACTCCCCCCGCCGCTATGTACCCAGCTGAGCTGAACGGGCGGGTCAACATACCCCGCCTGCTAATCCCGCGACTCACGACTAATTCCAGATTGTCTACTTTGGCCGTGCGCTCCCGTGGCTCGCCATTGACGCGATTCCTTACTTCCACAAGTGGAAGCTCCAGCCGACGAAGAAGATCACCTCGGCGCAGATCTGGAAGTGCACAAAGGTCGTGCTGCTCACCCACTTCACCTGCGAGGCACCCCTCATCTGGCTGTTCCACCCCATCTGCTGCTACTTTGGCATGGCGACGTACGAGGTTCCGTTCTCCCCCATTTGGCTCATGGCCGCCCAGATTGCCTTCTTCTTTGTCTTTGAGGACATGTTCCACTATTGGTGAGTGTGATGTGGCCCCGGGCGCATGGGCCGTGGAGTCAAGACGGCGTGCGCCCTCAGTGCCCTTCTCCATTCTTCTCGCTTACACCCAGGGCACACCGCGCTCTTCACTGGGGTCCCCTCTACAAGAACATCCACAAGCTGCACCACGAGTTCTCGGCTCCTATCGGTCTTGCCGCCGAGTACGCTCACCCTCTTGAGGTTATGATCCTCGCGCAGGGCACCATCTCGGGTCCGTTCCTGTACTGCCTGTTCCGCAACGACCTGCACATCCTTACCGTCTACATCTGGGTGACGCTCCGTCTCTTCCAGGCCGTCGACGCACACTCTGGCTACGACTTCCCCTGGTCGCTCCGCCACTGGCTCCCCTTCTGGGCCGGCGCCGACCACCACGACTTCCACCACATGGCTTTCGTCAACTGCTACTCGACTAGCTTCCGCTGGTGGGACTACTGCCTCGGCACGGATAACAAGTACCACGCGTACAAGGAGCGCGTTGCCGCCGCCAAGGCGACTGAGCGCGAGGCTGTCCAGGCCCGCGAGCTCGAGAAGGTCGAGCAGGACGGCCAGGCCGCCGAGCGCGAGGTCGAGTCGTACGCCAAGACAAAGATGCAGTAAGCGTCTTTCGCGCAACGGCAAAGCCGGTACCATGGTGGCCCAGGCAAGTCTTGGGCGGCACCAAGAGCGGTGTCGCTGGACGCCACGTCCTTCACCCCGCAATCTAGACCCACATAACGTTATACCAACTACATAGACAGTGCCCTGCACTAATGCATCCTGTACAAAGATCCTTGGTCCTAAGCCTACTCGAGAGCCACGACGCCGACCTGCGCAGGGCGCAGCACCCTTCCACGGATGAGCCATCCGGGCTGCCCCTGCTCAAACACCTCTCCAGGCTTCGCCTCGGTCCCGTCCTGGTGCTTGGGCCCCTCGCCAGCAGGCACCGTCTCGGCCGCTTCCATAAAGTTGGGATCAAACTGCTTGCCAATGGGGTTCTCCATGGGGACGATGCCCGCCATCTCAAACGTCTTGAGCAGGTCCTTGCGCGTAAGCTCGACGCCGCGGTACAAGTTGCCCTGCGGCGTGTTCTCCTCCCCCTCCTTGGGAGTAGGCACGCCCTCGAGCGCCTCGTCGAGCATCATCACCGTGTCCAGCAGGTCGCGCGCAAACGCCGAAATCGCATAGTCGGACGCCTTGCGCTTCTCCTCGGCGCCGCGCCGCGCCAGCGTCTGATAGTCTGCGCGCAGGTATTGTAGGTCTTTCTGCGAGTGTCAGCAGAAAACAAATGGTCTCGGACTCGGACTCGGACTCGGACTCGGGACTCACGGTCGCCTCCTTGATCTTGGCCTCGAGCTCGGCGATACGCGCCGCAGCGGCGGATACCTCGGGAGCAGGCTCCTCGCCACCGCCGTTCTTTTTCTCTGTTGCGCTCGCGTCCTCGGCCTTGTCGGCGTACATCCGCACCGCGCGCGGGCGGGCAGCGAATACTGGGGCAGCCGGGGAGCGCAGGGGGCGGAGCAGGATACGTGTGAGCATGGTGGATGGGGGGGGGGGGGGGGGGGGGGGGGGGGGGGGGGGG